>JAQQAE010008520.1:0-15159 GCA_029823295.1 Pseudamia nigra | reverse complement strand
CCGAGCAGCCGAGGGGGAAGGGGGGGGGTGTATGCATTCTTGATGTTTGCGTAGAATAAGTCCAGTGTTTTATTGTCTCTTGTGGGACATGTCACATATTGTGAAAACGTGGTAGATGTGGTGCATGATTAAAGTCTTCGGAAATAAGTATGAGGGCCTGTGGATGTTGTATCTGCAGCCGAGACATGGTGCTCTGTGCTCGCTCACACACAGCGGCGGCATCGGCCGAGGGAGGGATTTAAACAGTCAACACAGTAACATGTGAAAACTCCCACGGAAGGTAATACGGCCGAATGCTAACTGCAAGTAGCTTGATGTCCCTGCTACATAGCTGCTCCTTAACAGTGATGTGGCCTGGGTGACACCATCTGTTGTTTACAAACACCACCGGCCCCCCTCCTTTCCTCTCACCGCTCTCTGCACCGTCCTGTCCACACAGATGAGGGTGAATCTGTCCAAGGAGACCACCGAGTCCGTTATGTGTCCATTCAGCCAGGATTCTATGAGTCACAAGAGGCTACATTCCTTGTATTCCTGATGTAGCCTCATTAGCGCCGGGAGCTCGTCCATCTTGTTGGAGAGGGAGCGGATGTTCCCCATCATCACAGACGTAAACATGGTTTGAACTTCTTTTTTCTCTCCCGGCACTTGGTGCCCACCCTGCAGCCTTGCCATCTCCTCGGGAATCTCCGGTTTCTCCGCGTGGAGAAGACCGGTGTTGCACAGTTCCATGGGGTTGAAAAAAGAGAGAAGACAGACATGAAACGAAGAAGGAAACAAAACAAAATACTAAAGAGAACAGATTAGAGGACAGAGCTGCTGCTACAGGCTGCCACTCCATTTGCCACATGATAAATCGCTCTCCATCATCATTAAACCACTAATATGGAAGTTAGAGACAGACTGATGCCATTCTGGAGGCCACTGTTATGTCAATGCTGGAAAATTGTAGCTGCATTTTGAAGATCAGCTGTCAGATTTTATTTCAAAACTTTAAATAGTCCCAGTACCACAGCTTTGTATTATTCATATTAAATCTCACACTTTTATGGAAACATCCTGTGAGCTGTGTAGGCTGGTGAAGAAAAAAAGAACAACTTAAGAAGCCATCTAAAAACACTGAGAAAATACAGTGCCTTATTTAGCTTGCTCATCTCTCGGTCACATACTGACCTGTCACAGAAAATTCTCCAACACTCGTTTACTTCAAAATAATGAGATACTTTGGAGTTGTGTCAAAACACTCCAGCAGCAATTAAAATATGAATATGCTTCAAAAACACCAAAAGGTGACATTACAGGGCTTGTTAAATTGCTAAATGTCAGATGAAATTGAAAATAAGTCGTATAGACAGAGCATTTCACATACACAAAGGTGGGTCTGCTGTAAATGAATCTCAACTCGTGTCTCACAGACTGAACAAACAAAAGCATGAGTGAAATAGGCAGAAAATGAGTGAAATTAGGAACAAAATGAAAGAAGAGAAACAAAAATGAGCAAAAAAATCTGCAAAATTTGCAAAAACTGTATAAAATAGTCAAGAAAATGCATAATATAAGGAGTGTATCAACAAAATAAACAGAGAAATTAACAAATCAAGAAAATAAAGAAAAGTTACTACAGGATCAGAATTAACAGAAAAATTAACATAATATCCTGCTATTAAAATTAACAGAATACAAAGTGAAAATGAAAAAACTGACAACTTATTCAAGCAAGTGAATAAAATAAATGAAACCATCTGGAAAATAGTTCAGAAAAGAACAAAATCACAACCTAAATAATCCATAAAATATACAAAAATAAGCAAAAACAAACTAAATGAGCAAGAAAATGGACCAGATAATTAAAAACTGGTCCGCGAGGCGGCTTTGGTTGTGATGTGGCGCCTTATAAATAAAATTGAAATTGAATTGAAATTGAAAAACATGAACAGAATAGTTTAAAAATGAAAAAAATTAAATGCACAATGAAGAGAAACGAAGTGATTTGAGAAAATCAACTAAACAATATAAACATGGACAAAACAGTCAAACGATGAACAACATTAGAAGCGAAATTAACAAAATGATGAAAAAATTAACCAAGCAAATAAAAACATCAACTAAATAGTCAAAAAGTGAACAAAATTAGAAGCAAAATGAAGAAATATGAACCAAATGATCAAGAAAATTAACTAAATGAATAAAAACCTTAACTAAATAATCAAGAAATGCACAAGATTAGATGAAAAATTAAATACATAATCAAAATTTAACTCAACAAATAAAAACATGAACAAAGTAGCTTAAAATGAACCAATTAGAAGCGAAATGAAGAAAAGTGAACGAAATTGTCAAGAAATTAGCAAAACAAATAAAAATGTGAACGGAGTGGTCAAAAAATTTGCAAATTTACAACCGAAATGAAGGAAAAATCAGAAATAGATACAAAAATGAGTAAGAAAACAAACAAAAATGTACAGAGTAGTCAGGAAAATTAACAACAATGAAAACAGTCTTATCAAGAAAATTAAAAAATCAAACAATAGCCTAAGGAAATAGTCATGAAAATGAATCAAATCAATTTTTTTCACCTCTAGTGTTGTTGCATTTCACCTCTGTAGAATGCTATTGTGCTCTACATCTATACTTCTTTGTCTCGGTACGCCCATCCCACCCTTCTCCTCAGCTCCCTCCCCTCCTTCCCTTCTTTCTCTCTCAATAACATCACTGTGACCTCCATCCTCCTCCCACCGAGTCAGGTGTCAGCTCTTAACCAACCTCCGGTGCGGCGTTGCGCGCTGGCATGTGTGTACGTGTGAACACCCTGCCAGCAGCCAGGTAAAAATAGGCACCTTATTTATTCTATTAGCGGCCTGCCATTTCAAACGCGAAGCAGCCAAGTAAGTCTGGCCGCGGGGCAGGAGTGTGATGCGAGTGGGGGGGGGGGAATGATGAGGAAGAGCACCCTCATTCCCTTAATTACATCCACATCCAAGTCCCTTCCATTAGAGATGCGGGATGAGACGGGAGGGAAAACACCGAGGAGATCTGTTTTTTTTTTTGGAGAAACGATGCATCTTTTCCTCTGCGTTGTCATCTGAAGCACCATCTGTTTCCGATTTCACGGCTGACCAGTTATCATTCCATTTTAAAATGCACTGTGGAGACCCTTTACGGGTTGGATTTGTGCACAAACACTGTCCAAATAACTGATAAAGGTGCTTATTTATCAGCGTCGGCACAGCGGCGTGTCATTTCATAGTCTTTCTGCATGTGACTGTATGTTTCAACAGGATAACAAACATCTGCACATGAAATAAACACTCTACTGTATTGTAAATGCACTTTAATCAAATTTATCTTTTAATAATTATTTCTATTTGCAAAAGGGAAGTGTTTAAACACAGAGAAACCTTCTCTTAAATGTCTTTCATCAGACCCGCAGACTTTTTTTCTTAAACTCAGTGATAAATTAGAAGCTAACTAATGTTTTCAGTGATGCGAGGATGCAGTTTCAGATCAGTCCGGAGCCTCCGATCAGGAACTTGGTCCCACTGAAGTGACAGTAGTAGTATCTGACATTGGTCCAGGTCTTGAGTCCGGTTTGAAAACCACTCTTTGACGGACTTGTCAAGATTATACAGTAGTTCAAGGAATACGCATTTTCTGTTTTTATTTAACATTATTTAAAATCTTTCAAGCATCCAAGCCTTTAGGGATACAACTTTTTGCCAAGTCTTTCCACAGGCTACTTGTTTCTGCTGTTCACTGACAAGGGGAGTCATTTCACCCCTTAGACCATATGAAACTGTAATATTCTAAAAAAATATATGTTTACCATAAGGCTGTTGTTGTGTATGTACTGTAGTCTCAGTTTAGGTTTTCTTGACTACAACGCTAGGGTGTAGGTAGTTTTGCATTTAGCTCCCCTGATTCATGGTTATTAATAGCAAGTCACAGCATTTAACATATTTATACAGCACTACCCAGAAACAAAAGGGATGAAGTAGATGATTATAGTATGGCAACTACATGACATTGGGCAACACACCGGTGCGGTGGGTAGCACTTGTGCCTCAGAAGGTCCTGGGTTCGATCCCAACACTGGGCAGCAGGGCCCCTCTGTGCAGAGGCTGCATGCTGTCTGCGTGGGTTCTCCTGGTGTTTTACCTGCCAATACCTTACAATATTACATTTCTGGTTGTTACCCTCCTATTCTCTTTACTGCATTATGACTGAGCTGTAACATCCTGCGCTTCCAGATGGTCTTGTGTATCCTCGCTCACAGCTTCTTGATCCTTGCTCTACAGCTCAAATAAGGGCTCAAAGAAGAGCCTTGCGACGGCAGACCTGAACATTTCTGGGTCACAAGAGGACCAAGAAATGATCAAATCCAGAAATTAGGTAGGAGCCATTGAAGAAATATTTCAGTCCAGGGCCTGACCTCAGTGACCCCTTCGACACCAACACAAAGCACACACATCTGAGATTAGCCGCACCTGCCATGCCTGGTTACCTGCTGGGAATTGGGAACACACGCTGCTCATACCAAACAATACAGTTCTTCTTTGCTCTATTCTCCAGGGTTTATATAAATATGTATGTGAGCAGTGGTGGCTTTAAAGAATTCAGCTTGCAGGCATCGATAGGTGAGATGTTCAATGGCCAGTGTGAAGTATAAACGGTATTCCATTAAGAGTCCCAGGTAACAAATTTGACAAAACTTTTGTATAAGGTCCTTCAAATGTCTGTTTTATTTACCAAAAAGAGTTATAAAATCTACTGGGCATAAACAACACCCTAAATATTGTGAGAAATTTTAGATCCAGCTGCAATTTAAAATGCCACCACTGCCGGTTTTTAAATTGGAGTGATGGCTTTGTATTTTTTTTACCCTGTCTGTCATCAGGTTAAAAATGCAAATATCAATTGTGGATAATCTTTAGTGGTATTTATGGGTGAAGTTGTTTAAGAAACCAAACTTGACTTGATTTACCTTTTGGGGGGAAATCTACTTATTTGTCAGTGTAAACTTTGATCATGTCCAACGCTCTGAGTCAGTGATGTGCACCACCAGCAAAAGTGTTCATTCTTTATTTTCATTACTTTCATTTATTTGCATTAATACTGAAGACATCCAAACTGTGAAAGAACATTTATGGAATTATGTAGCAAACAAAATAGTCTTAAACAATTCAGAACATGTTTTATATTTTTGCTTGTCCAAAGTAGACATATTTAGCTTTGTGTACTCACAGCATTCTTTCATCAGATTCACAACGTAGTCACCTAAAACTGTTTTCAAGCCAAAGGGTGGGTTAATTTGTGCCATATCTTGCCTTATTAATATGGCTTAGACCATCAGTTTTCTTGTGCAGGACGAATGGGGACAGAGTCAATGGCATAATTGATGCTCCTACAACAACTGTACAAATTCACCTACTGGTGAAAGACCAGTGAAAAGTCATCGTTGACCCTCCAGAAACAGACATCTGTACAGAACTCTGCAACATTGTTGGCATATCATCAAAAAACTTAATTCTGGACACTATAATGATATTGGACTTAGTTTTTTTGAATACTTTAATGTACATATAGTCCCTTTTAAGTAAGAAAAAAAAGTAAAGAGAAAAGACAGTCCATCTTTACTTTACGAAATGATGATCGATCAATCAATCTGAAAAATGTCAAGAGCTTCGAATGTGTCCCCAAAGTGCAGTCACCAAAATCAACACATGCCATCTGAGGTGCTGTAAATTTAATAAGTATATCTTCGTCCTCATGACGCCCAGTTTCATTGCAACATTTGATCGTTTTGGAGACTGCACTTGAGGACGCATCCAAATTCTTGACATTTTTCCAGATTGACAGACTTTTATTTTATACAGTAATGATGGATTATCTTTTCTCTTTACTTAACTGTTTCTTGCCATAATATGGATTTGTACAGTAGTTGTATTTGCACTAAACAGGCTACTGACTCCGTACGCACCCTTTCTCTGCATAAGACAACACATGGTACAAACTCAAAACACATCTGTGAAGTATGAAATATTCATATTTTCAGGCAATAATAAACTAATGAGAACATAATTGCTGCAAATTATGATTATATTAAATGTCTAGATGTCTAAATCTTACACACTGAACAAAACATATGTCTGTATAATTATCAGTTGAAATGTGTGAAATATTTTTGATGTAAAAATGCAGCAAGCTGACAATAGGTCATGTCAGTATTTTGTCTTCCAGTGCAGCCTTTTGTTGTTAATAGAGTCAAAGCTACTTTAAAAGGTCACAGAGGCTGCACTGACATTTGGACATAAGTAAATTGAGACGTGTTTTAGATGATTTTTCTGCAGATACAGATCAGTAGGGCCGCAGTGCCGTCCTGCTGTGAGAACACTGGTGCCCAGCTGTTTCTGTTCTCATAACCACTCGCTCTGTGATTACACATGTAAGAATATTACACCATTCCTCATATGCACCCTTTTAGTGTGTTACTTTATTACGCTGATGATAACATGCAACTTTGTGACTATCTACTGAGTCTAAATAAAGTTTTTTTTCTGATATATTAACACTGAGCACATTAGCATACTTTAGAAGGAGGTGTAACGGTAACTCCAACTTGTCAAAATAAGTTTTCTCTGCAGTTTCTAAACTCAAATAAAATGCAGTCCTGTATAGTGAATGGCTGCAATATTATAAAGCCAGAGCTGTTATATACCAGAGATATAGTTTCCTCTATAATTATCTGTTAACACAAAAGGTCAAAACATGTCTCGCAACTGAAGCATGTTTCAATAATGTGTGCAATAATCGCTTGGAAATATAACACTGTATCTCATCTGCAGATGCAGTTTCCACAGTGCTGCCCTAATAAAATTCTTATCAGTCCAAAACTAATCAAATGTTAATAATAACATGTCAAACTTGCACATAAAAAATAAAAAAGGACAGTTACTGTATTTGTGGCTCTAACTTCTTGGTGAGGACATGAGAAACATACGCTTAAGAACAGTCCAGAAATCCAGAGATAGAGTAGCATTCGGTAAAAACTCAAAGGAAAT
Source organism: Pseudamia nigra (assembly GCA_029823295.1). Classification (NCBI taxonomy): domain Eukaryota; kingdom Metazoa; phylum Chordata; class Actinopteri; order Kurtiformes; family Apogonidae; genus Pseudamia; species Pseudamia nigra. The sequence goes on along the minus strand of JAQQAE010008520.1, from coordinate 8,101 downwards.
AAAACTATATATTGATATATTTTGTCTTCCAAAAAATACACAATAGTGAAACAGTCTGCCCAGTGATGACTGTCAGATTTAAGTCTCCCTGCACAGCATTTAATCTTTTTGGATGCATGTGTAAAATTTGTGTTTTGGCTCATTTTTTGGGGTTAGATTGGAGGGTAAGGACTGACGCTGTGCTGTGAGACTAATATGGAAATATCTTATGAGTTGAAATATCGCTGGGGCCACTTCAGTTTGACTCCTAAAAGCTTTGGTCCCTGTTGACTTACTCTGAAATTCTCTCTAAAAATACAAGCTGGATACATTTTTGTCACGAGTCACCATGGTTTGAGGTATTTTATTTGCATCCTCTCATGAGTGGTTCACCAACACGTTTCTTGCTCACAAACGGCTTGATTGGAGTTGTGGTTAAAGGTTACACTAATAACGCTTGTTAAGCAGTGATTGATGAAGCGTTCCCCAAGTCAGCAACCGGGTTCGGCATTACAGCATGATTACCTATGATACCTCTGACCTGTTGTACTCACGTTGCTCTGTACCTTTTGTCCAAATATGGGCACACATGACATTTGGCTGAAAATGGCGATTGGGATGTTGTAACCACATTGTCCTCAAAATGGCAGTTCAGGAACCAATTGATGTTTACAGTAATATACAGTTCAAGCCTTTAAATCTGTTATTGTTATTGTATGTAACACAAAAATAATGTGTCAAGAATATCCAACAAATAGTGACATTTATTTAATGATAAATCAAGAACTCTAGCCTTTGGCTGTGTATAAATTGAAAATGTGCATTTTTGTCTGGATATGTTGTGTTAGTACGTTTGCTATTGGCAGAGATGTGTTGTACTCAAGTACATGTACTCCTTTACATGTACTTCAGTAGATGTTTTCAGAATAATGTACTCCTGAGAGTTTTCTTTTTTTATATTTTTTTACTCTTAATCAGTTACATGTGGCCACACTTCAGCAAGTAGGAGTGAAAAACGTTAAAATGAACAGAAAAGAAACTAAATACATTAACAAAATTATAAAGTAAATGAACAAAATGAATGACCCAAGCAACAAAGTGAGTGGACATTTTCACCAAATTGAAAAAAATAAGCAAAATTACATTGTAAAGTAAATTTTAAAATAGAAAACATAACCAGTACAAATGAAAAAAATGGCAAAATAATCTAGTAAGAGCACTTATGATTGAGTCACTATAATTCTAATAATAATAATATTAATTAATGTGGGTAGTGTTTCTGACTATTGCTATCTACATGATAGAGATTTGGAGAAATGAGGATATATAGCTCCGAAAGTGCCTACATTTTACATTATTTTACTCAAATGATTTTTAATCCTTCACTTTGAGTGGGAATAAAACGAATAACTGTGTGTTGCCTTCTGAAGTGTCCATTATGGCTAAATGCAAAAGAAAGTGCATCTAAGGCAACATGCTGGTCGAATACCCAGTCACATCATCCACGCCTGCTGCGTTTATTGTCGTGTTTTATTTTACCACTCCGTAAATCCAGTGTGGGAAAGGTTATGTTTTGCCAGCAGCTGTCACTGAGCTGACTGAGGTATGCAGAAATGTTTGCTTGAAACATTGTTGAGGAAAGGTGCAGTCTTTAAGCTGCTTTTTCCTAATCACACATTTTGAAGCTGTACCAACGTCTGTGACTATCTTTAGAACTTACAGTATAATGGCTGCTCCGGAGAGCGATATGGTCTGTGTTTACGTTTATTCTGAGTCAGAGGAGCATTGAAAATGAATATGAATGGAATTATAGCAGCAGGAAATTATTGATACCTTGAATAGAAAGGGAAACTATTCTCCTATCACTCATAAAAGGAAATAACAATAATACAGAGTGTAATTACCTTTATCACCCTCTTACTATTTCCTCATACCATTTTTACATCACCATCTACATCGTATCAACTCTCGACCTTATCAAACTTTGTTACAAAGTGATTTCTTTCCTACAAAACTTTGTAGTTCTGAGAGACAGGTGAGGTCAAGGATTCACAGTTAAACATGAATCCAGTCCAGCCTTGAGGGAAGAAAAGGGAGGAGAGAGCGAGCAAGGCCAGAGAAGAACAAGAAGGCACATGATGTGAGGAGGAGACTTCAGCGATTAGACAAAAGATGGACAGGAAGAAAGGGACGACATGAAGTGTCCTCCCAGAAAGGGAACTGGAGGAAGGTGGTGAGACAAGACAAAGAGGGAAATGAGACAAAGTCGGATAGGTGGCAGCAGAGGAGGTGAGAGAACCAGATTCTGAGGAGAAAGAATGGGAATGACAAGGACATTGACGATGGAGCAGTTGTGATACAGAGGCAGTGCAGAAGATCCGACGAGGTGTGGGTAGAGGTGTTGGTAGAGATGTCATATGCCTCTCGGAGGAAGAGGCGGGGTGATAAATGTCTGTGGCTTTTTCACGTGCCACAAAGTTATAGATGTGGCAGATGTCTGCTAACTCGAAAACAGCTTTTCTACAAGCACGTTTTTGCTCGTCTGCCTCTCCTTGTGTGAAACTGTTTCCTTGTGAATTTGTCTATGCAGCATCTATTGGGCGCAAGTGTGGGTCTGTGCTTATGTGAGCATTTATAAATGTGTGCGTGTGCAGCAGAACAATAGAAAAGTGCCTCATGCAACTCGTCAGATCTAACGAAGTGGAAGTGCTCCAGCCGCTAAACTTGAAGGCAGAGATGTGAAACATATTGTCCGGCTGCTCTGTCACTAAACTAGTTGATATTTAACCTCGTCAGCAGAATCACAGATAAGTCTTCATACTGGACAGACAGTCAATGGTGTCAGTTTACATGCAACTCGATGACAGAAATCACGTTACAGCAGGATGATCCGCAAATAGACGGGCACAGATGCATCTATTTGATCATTTATTTGATACGTTAAATCGATTTGTCGGTTGACTGCTATGAGCGGACAAGAAAAGAAAATATCATTTGCGATCTCCTGTGGTCTACCTTCACTGGACCACTACACCATAACATGCAGAACTCACACTTACACTAATTAGTGGCATTTCTAATGTGTTTTAGACCTTTGTGCTTTTAAGTCTCAGTCAGACCTTGATGATTTAGCCAGCGTATGCTAACACATTAAAAGTTTGCCAAAAACGCTGGCGTACAGTACATCATGTAAGTTATAGGTACTTTATGTATAAGTTAAGAAGTCTGTATGCGATCATAAGGACGCGGAGGGGAGTGGGGAGGCGGGACAAATGCGCTAACTCGAGTCAAAATGGTCCTAGTGTGAGTACGCCCTAAGACACTTTATAGGGAGACCAAGAGCATCATCAAATGTACTCTTTACCTTACATCTTATTGTGTATTAAAGATGAATGCAGCAAATAACTTCAAGTCTGATTGTGTTGATTCTAAAAGAAACAGGCTCACATTAACTTGCCATTATATATGACTCGTATCATGATATTTGAAAACAACGTTAAGTAGGTAACTGAACCAAACCGGTCATTGAAACAGACTTCTTATGTTGTTTTTGAAAATAGCCTTTATAATGCTTTGGCACACACGTTTTTCTGCATTTATGTTTTACACAAATACAAAAAACTGCTTTCTATTTGGGTGTTTTACTGGAGCCTGGAGGCAATAAATTCTCCTCTCTTTGAAAGTAGACCAAGCATCAAATTAATGTCTATAGACAGGTCCGGCACAACATTTTTTTTTCAGATCTTCATGAAAGAGTTTAGATTGCAAACAGCATATAGTGGATTTTTGATATTTACAGACCAGGGGGATGTGGACAAGCATGGATAGGTACCCCATATGCTGTTGTACTTGCACACACACATGCAGACAAGAAGGGCAGGCAGCCTTAAATCTGCTATCTGCAGACAGCTGTGATTCGTTTCCCTTGCTCAGCAAAACAGCCAGTTTAGACAGGTTTATTTCATCAAAAGTGGGAGCCTAAAAGATATCATAGGCAATGAATAGTGTGTCTGAGTCAGCTTAGTGTTTGATAACTTGGGGCCCTTTAAGTTTTCAGGCAAAGGACAGGGTGGGTAAAGCTGCTCACTCCTGTGAATGCTGTATTTCAAGACCAGAAAAGGTAATTTTCCAGCTCAGTAAAAATTCTAACAAAGTCTTGCAAAATTATTGGGTTTCAAGGCTCTAACTGTATCTGAAATCTGAAACATTCATAATTCCGTGCAGTCAATCAGGGAACCAAAAAACATTTTTGGCACTGTATTTCATTGTTGCACACAATACAAAAGGATCAGAAATCTAGATATAATATACTTGTCATTCATCGTAGCCCATTTGACATGGACACAATAACGCAATCAAAATGGAGCCGTCCTCGTCAGAAAATAATGTCAGGAGAGACTGAACCACAGCATCCTGCATCACATCATTTGTCATCAGCTCATGTTTCTTGTCTTCTTGCTTTCGTCTGTTTAAATAAAGCCACAATAGGAGTAGAATAAAGCTGCAGACAAAATGGTGCCGCAGAGGCTCCATGTTCCCTGAGGCAAATATATTCAGCATTGACAGGGAGTATTCGTCACTGGAGGGCTGCTATTCTGAAACTTTAACATACTTTAGATTTTCATGATGTGGTCAATGTATGAAAATGAAGCCGATCTGTGAATTCACTGCAATATTTTCAGAGATGTGAGAGCAAGGCAGGCAGGTAAGTCTGAGCCATCTGTGCAGAGAGTAGCCCATCTTGGCCAATGTTGATCATAAAACTGAATTTTATGGAGGGGGGGGGGTCCATGTGGTTCTTGTTTGATAGGAGTCTGAATTTGTTTTGTATCACTGGTATTTCTGGGTGCAGGTTGAACTGCACCAAGTCTTCCCATTGTCGTTGACTCACAATCTTAATGGTCAGAATTTGGAGGCAGAGCCAGGGTGAGGAAGGTGTTCAGTTCCGTGGCCTCGGGATCTTACTGCTGCTTTCTATGCATAACGTGGTCCTGTTGGCTTCATTGAACCGTGATCTCCAGCTTGCACTGGGGTGGTTTGTAGCCAAGTATGAAGCAGCTGGGATGATCCGAAGCAATGGCTGTTATCCGATAGTATCTCAGGATCTTGTTCACAAGTGGGAGGAGGATGAAGCGTGAAATCAATAGGTAGATACATTAGGTGCAGCCTGTGCAGTAATGTGAATATCGTGTCATGGTGAATAAGGAGCTGAACCAAAAAGTGAAGCTCTTGCTTTAACTGTAAATCTTTGCTCCTGTCCTCACCTTTGGCCTTTGACCAACAGAACAAGACCATGGATAGAAGCAAATGAAATGAGCTTCTGCCACAGTGGCTGGGCTCCCTCATAGAGTTAGGGTTCTGGGAGGAGCTCCAAATAGAACCGCTGATCCGCTACATCCAGAAGAGCTAGTTTAGGTCCCTCAGGCATCTGGTCATGATACTTTCGCAATTCTTCCCTGGTGAGGTGTTTGAAGCAACTGGGAGGAGGCCTGGGGCAGATCCATTATACTTTGGACGTCTCTCAGCTGTCTCAGTTGGAGGAAGTGACTGGGGAGAAGGAAGTCTGGACTTCCCTGCCTGAGGTTAAGTCCCTGTGACCTAGATACGCAGTGATGGATGGAGATGGAAGACGGATGCAGTTTGGTTTAAAGTTTAGTTCATTTGAAAAGATAACATACAGTACATAATGTTGACAGCATGACTTTGGAAGACAAAACCAGTATCAATGGAGTCTGATTTTTTTTTTTTTTCTTTTGATGACAGCATCTCCTAAACCCTCACACAGTTTAATTCTGAGACTTTAAAATAAGACAGCAGCTCTCGTTCCTGTCCTCTACCTTTCTCGCATTAACAAGTGGATTTTGGTACCAATTTGTTTGTTTAACATGCCACCAGTGTCTAAACATGACAGTGAAAATGTCTGCCTCTGAGAAGCTGATATTGTAATAAACGAGCAGCAGGACTCAAATGAGAGAACTGACTATGAACATCCCTCTGATATGTTTGCCAATGACACTTTGATGCTCAGCAAATATATTATCTGTCAAGTCAGCTTGGCTTGCACTGAAAATTAACATTTCAACACCGTGATGAGAATACCTTGCACCTTAAGAAGTTAATTGTAATCTGAGTGACAGTGTTTTATTTGGCCGTAATGAGTTTCGTTGTGCTGTTTTTAGGACTGACTGCTGTGTGTTGGTAGTCTGAGGACACAATTTAATATTCCTAAAGTCCCATTTTAGATTAAAATTTAAAAGCCTCCATTATGTATATTAACTGAATCACAAAGCATGCATACATTATACATTCAGTGGCTCTGATAAGAAGACTTGCATCAGATATTGTATTTGTAGTAAAGTCGCAGGGAAAAGAATCAGGAAAGTGGCAGATATCCCTGAAATGTTGCAAGAAAGGGATTGATGCAATGTTCAAACTGACTTGTCCTTCACTTCAGCTTTTTGAAACCTGTTAACACTGCAAAGGGACTGCACAGAGGCATTTTCATCAGACCCCTTTATGTTTCTTATTAATATTTTATGTGCCCTTTTTAATTTTTAACAAAACATCAAGATGTAGTAGTTTTTGTTGCTTGAGAGAGCACACGTTTGTCTTGTCTTATACTTGAGTAAATTGCTCAGTAAGAGACTGCCTGACATCCTCTCACCTTCACCCTTTATCTGACAAGCACGGCTCAGTGAAGTAGAGCTAGCAGGCCTCTTATGATTCATTATGTATTGTAGACCTTGTGTAATTCAGTATTTTCTAATCATGTCCTACATGATCTGTTTCGGTCTAGCCACTTGAACATCCACTCCTCTCCATGGAAATTTAATTCCACACTCTGAGCCAGTCAAGGTCGTGCGACAGATGAAATTTAAAGTTTTTATTCTCCTTGGTGGAAACACATGGAGGGAAATATGGAGGTCTATAAGGGTTACCAGCCTGGCATCTGCATCACTCTGCACCTTTTAAGAAATGTCTCTCATTAATTTTTCTTGCTGGAGATTATTTAGTTCAAAATGTTCAATTTTTTTTTTATTTCAAGCAGGGAGCTGTTTATTTCTCATCATTTTCACATCTTTCCTTCTAACCTCTTTAACTTCTGTCTTCAGGGACCTCTTTGTTAAATGTTCTCATTTTAGTCTGCCTCCCACTTCAGATTTTTTTCTTCCGTTTGTGCTTGTTATTGCTTTTTCACTCTTTCACCTGATACAAAACAGCTTTAAGGTCCAGGGCCTTACTGTTTCAGTGTGTTTATGAATGATGAACAATTATCATTATACTGATAATTGGCCATTATTACGAGAAATTCCATCTTAACAGTTTCAGAAAAGAAGCAATGGAAAATAAACTGACATTTTGAAAAAGGGAACAAAAACACTCACGTTAAGTGTTAGTAAACCAAGCAATAACCCCTACCCCTAATAAAGAGCCAGAAAAGTAGAAATACCCATGGTAATAAGTAACAAATTAACAGCTAATATGTGTACTTTATTGTACCCTATTGTGACTGATAAGACTGAACTGTTCTCTAAGTTCAGTAACTCTGCAAACAGTGAAACTGAGCGTTAGAGCTTTTATTAAACTTAATTAGTGTTTTCTGAATTTTTTGTTCATTTTGATTTGAGGCATCCATCTGACCACAAAACAGTTTTCCATTTTGTCTCAGACAACTTTAAATGAGCTTTGACCCACAGAAGGCAGCAGTGTTTCTGGCTTGTTTTCACATATGACTTCTTCTTTGCATCGTACAGCTTTACCTGATATTTGTGGATTTCACAGTGAACTGTGGATTTCTGGTGGATATCAGTGCATGGATTTCCTTCAACCCCCCCCTCCTGATTCTCCGAATCCATCCTGATTCTCTGAATCTTTTGATATTATACACTGTAGATGTTAGGATCTTCAAACTCTTTGCCATTTTTACATTGAGGAAATTGTTCCACAATTTGTAGACACAAATTTGTCACAGATTGGTGAACCTCTGCCCATCTTTACATCTGAGAGGCTCTGCCTCTGAAATTTTGAGCTGTGTTGCTGCCATCAGATACTGTAGATAGATAGATAGATAGATAGATAGATAGATAGATAGATAGATAGATAGATAGATAGATAGATAGAT
>JAQQAE010008519.1:0-15159 GCA_029823295.1 Pseudamia nigra | reverse complement strand
CAAAAAGACTGAGTGCTGGAATAAAAGCCAAAGGTGCTGCAACAGAGTATTAGTTTAAGGGTGTGCATATTTATGCAACCAAATTATTTTAAGTTTTTTATTTTTCCCCTGTAAAGGTTTCAGTTTGTTTTTCAATTGTGTTGTACAGGTTTTGGGTCACATTAAAGGTGGAAAAAGTTGTGAAATTTTTTATCTTGCTGTTAATTTTTTGCATCACAAAAACATGGCATTTGAACAGGGGTGTGTAGACTTTTTATATCCACTGCATACTGCTGCAAATTCTCTGCACCAAGGTGCACCTTGAATGTGTGCTGGCACACCTAAGGCTTTGAAATTCCAACAGATTTCAAGGGAGAGGGAGTGGGAGCAGCCTTGTGTGTTATAACAAGCAAAGAACAACCCATGCAATATGACAGGAGAAGGGGAATCCCATCTCCTCTCACCGTTGTCTGCCAAAACACATCATTGTATTGGGCTGAGCTCAAACAGAGATTCAGCAAACCTGCTGCTGCGTTGTAGATAAATGTGTGGGTTTGTCCTTGATGCTGTCTGTGTTTCTCAGATTACTTTGGTATACATTGACCTAGCCACTCTGTAAGTCACAAAACACCTCTGCATGCTCATGCACTTTGCTGCATAGAATAGATTTTGAATACATCTGTGCAGTGAATAAAGCTAATTAAAAAGTTTTATTCAGTTGTTCTACAGGGAGTCTGAGTGACTCATACTAATGTACAGAGATAAGCACTTAAACATGCAGTGTGTAGGATTTAGATAAATGTATTTGCAGCAAGGGAATATACTTTATACTTACATAAGTATGATTATTTTTCCATTAGTGTGTAATTATCTTGGAATAAGCCTTGTGTTTTTGGTATCTTACAAGAAGCCACTACACTACCAATTAAAGATTAGACACACCTTCTTCAGCACTTTTTCTTTATTTTTATTACTTTTTGCATTGAACATCAATATTGAAAAAACAGTCATATTATGGTGGGTAGAGTACACAGAAATAGTACCCAAGTAAAAGTATTGATACTTGATAATTATAGTGACTCAAGTAGAAGTACTCATAAAAATAATAGAGTTTAAAAAAGTATCCTATACAAAACTACTCAAGTAATGAGTAATGTCATAACATGGAGTTTATTACAGCATAATATATTAACAGGTGTTTTGGTCATTTTTCTTAATTTCCTTGATTATTTTGTTTCATTTGTTCAATTTTGTTCTTTTTTAAAACTTACCTATTGTTGTTATTTTTCATCTCTATTGTTGCTTAATTTATTCATGTTGACTCTTTTTGTGAAATTACTTGAATATTTTTGATTATTTGTGCTCAATCTCCTGATTACTTGCTTATTTTCTTCATTTTGCCTTCTTTTGTTACTTATTTTGTTCATTTGTGCTTGACCTGTTTTACATTTGATGATTTACCTGAATATTTTTCTCAGTTATTGTACATTTTTGGCTTATTTTGCTAACTTTTGTAAATATCTGATCATTTTGTTGCATAGTTTATTCATCTAACTATTTAGTTAATTATTTTGTTCATTTTTTAAATTTAATGGATTTTTGAAATATTTTTACTCCTACACTTTGAGCTGAAATGTGACTGAGTAAAAGTATTGGCATTTTATCTGTATGAAGCAGAGGGGTCATAGTGTCACAGGACAGGGGTCTTGGGAAGGTGCTGACCTCTTAGTAAAAACAGGACATGGGTCTGTGTTAAAGCTTAAACTTCTTCCCCAGGGCTATCTTTACGAAACAAACAGCTGTTTATTGCCCTAATTAAGGGCAAGGGAGGTTTTCTATTGTTTAAACAGATGTTTGGGGTGTCATGTTCTGTTTCCAACAGAAGCTTTAAAAGTGTATGCTCTGTGGAAATTGTTGGAGATGCTGACAGACAATTGGCACGAGGCTCTCTCCAGGCAGACACGATGCCTGCATATGATGTTGTCCTTTGTAATAAACCTTTTTTATATGACTAAAAATCAGTGTCATCAGAGCCTTTTCTGCATCATCTCCACATCATGCTTCAGAAGAAGAAATGACATTACTTTTGGAAACTTCACCCGCAAAGTACTTGAGTGAATGTGAAGTGAATGTACTTGAGTACTACCCGCTTCTGGCTATGACAGAACATGGAAAACTCAAAAGTTCTCTTTTACAACAAGACAAGTCCAGCTCTGACTGTGTTTCTGTGCATATTCTTTCTGTATTTACCTCCACAAGCTTGAACTTTTTTATTATTGTAAATGCATTTTGTTGCTTTCACTTGTCTATTTGGGTGCATGCATTTCCTGTGCGTCTTTTTGGCATGTGTTTCATTGCACACAATCATGGAGATAATCCAAGTGGCTGTTATAGCAAATTGGAGCTCAGCTGGATGGACTGAAACGACTTTTAGCAGTTTGTGTTGTTACTGGGACTCTTGGGTTTCTGAAGTGTGAGTTATTGGGGTGAAGATGAGAACAGACTTGGCATCTGCAGCCTTTACTTTTTTATCGTGCCTTTGACTTAGATTATGTGCCAGATCAAACATGCGAATCATTAGTATTTCGCTGTGGCAACCCCAAGGAGAAGAAGAAGAATACTTAGATTATGTGCTTCAGTGCTATCAAGGCCATACGATAACGATTACAATAATAGCACTACCTGAATGACTCCATTTATCTGTCACTGTTTTTGTTTTCTAAAATAAATCCAATCACATTCCTACTATTGCTGTTGACAATACAGATTGCTGCTCCAATCCGCATACTCCTTTACAGCAAGTCTTTAGTCTGTATGTTCTATAGAAAAAAAACATTTGTATGAAGTCATGTAGTTTGAATGGGTTCTTAAAGATGCAGTTAAACAGTACATTATTCTTATTTTCATGTACTTTGTAGCCATAAATGTAAATTACAGTGTCCTACAATGGTTTTTCTCTTTTTATTTTCCACACATTAATACTGAAAACATCCAAACTGTGACAGAACACTTATAGAATTATGTAGTAACAATCCAAACAATAGCCTTATTAGTCCAACCACAGCTACTGGTACTTGATAAAACCATCAAACACTGTGATGAAACTGTCTCTCATGAGGACCATCCTAGGAAAGGAAGACAATTAGCTATCTCTGCTGCAGAGAAGAGAAGTATATTAGAATTACCAGCTTCAGAAACCACTAATTAACAACACCGCCGAGGGTGCGCCATGGTTTTAGAGATGGCATTTTAGGGAAACATTCAAAGTTCATGCGAATTTTTGGATTGACTGACCAAATGGCACAATTTGACACCTGTGACTTGAAAACCATTCTTGGTGATTACCCGGTGAATTTGATGAGAGAATTCAAAGCTACAGTAAATGTGGCCACTCTGGACTATCTAAAATATAAAACCTGTTCTGGGTTTTTGTTTACTACATAATTCTATATGTGTTCTTTCAGTTTGAGTGTCTTCAGTATTAATGTAGAATGCTGAAAAAATTAAAAATATTGAAAAAACACTGAAGGAAAAGGTATGTCCGTACTTTTGACTCATAGTGTATATGGATTACAAATTAAAATCAAATATGAAAAAGCTGCACTTTATCTCACAGAGAGCTAGTAATCTGCATATATCCTGGCTACATTTCATACTTTTCGTATGCTTTAAACTGAAATGTATTGAAAGTTACATCACTGATCTGCTTGACGGTGCTTTATAGGCCATACAGCATTGTTGTGCTCATGGCCCAGGCAATTTGCTGAAGGATGCATGAGTTTGAATCACTTTGCACAACAACAATTCTTCATCTGGCCAACTTCACCTCCATAGGTGAGTGCAGAGCACAGTGCATCCCTTTGAATAGTGAAGATAGCTTTTCTGGGTTGTACGTATTTTACTTACTCTGGCACACAAAAGCAAATGTATGATGCCGTCCATGCAATGAACTGCAAATTTCATTCAAGCTCAGAACAAACTGACTAAATCTTATGAATGCTGGAGTGCGAAAAAGTCACAGTTTCTGATTCAGTGAAATATTAGTTTTGTCTGAAACAGCTCAGTGGACTTTATTTCCTAAAACCAAAATTTCCCATACCTTGACAATTTGATCCTTGTCCTTTGAGAATAAAGGTGTGAAGACAAGTCCGTCTTGTGATGTTGAGCTGCAGAGACTCTTAAGCAGCTCTGAACAGACTGGAGAGATGAAGTTGTAGTGACATCCTGTATATGACTTGTCTTATATTTCCTACTTTCTTGACTTGAAAGTTACCTTTTAAATTGACCAACATATGTAAATGTGGCAGAATTAATTTAGGGTCCCAAGATTATCCCCAACTTGCAATTGAACTGTAATGCATTTTTTTTTCAAAGTTTGGTCCCACGGGCCAGAACTGGAAAGGGTGGGTCTTAGGCTCTCTGCCCAATCACATACTATGTAAAGTGACAAACACAGTACTTAGAAAGGAGAGGGGAGGCAAATCAATTGTCACCTACCCTACAGTATATTAACAATGTTAAAACTTATCTTAAACATCAAGAATAAATATACCTGTGTACAGTTAATGTAAAGGTATTTCAACTAAAAACTTAACTTGTGGCTTCATATCTCCCAGTTTACTTATTCTGTTTACTCACAGTATTATTAAAGATATCTGCTGCTTTGTTGATGCAAAGAGAATGCAATAGAGCAGTGAATTAAAAACTGAAGGATTGCTCTTCCCTTAAGACAAAGTTAATTTTGTGCATGAAGTTATCATTCAGTTTAATGTTTTGCTAGCAGCACAAACACAGGTTTCTTTAATTCACAGAGTACAATTTAGTGCTTTGTAACTGATGTTATTTCATGGAGTAATTTCTTTTGAAAGCACAGAGGTGGTGTGTACTGAAAGGATGAGCATGAAAATATTTTTCCTCAGCTACCTGAAGATATGTGACTCAATACAATAAACCAGGGCCTGACAGAATGTCATTGTGGAGACAAATGCTTACAAAGTGCAATAGGGAAAGTGCCCATTTTTGAGATTGCTTGTGTGAGCTGACAGGTGAAGCACTAAATCTACTCAGCCTGGCTGGAACAACATGTCAACTACTGCCACTTTGTTACAAAGACTGCTCCTTTCACGGCTTCGTCATGATATTACTTGTGCTACTGTCAATCCCGGGTAAAACCGGATGACACAGAGCCATACAGGATGTCGCCTCCACTGACTTAGATTAGTCTTGTATGAAATGTTTGTACCTCTATGGGTGTTTTTTCCAACATGGTCAACAGCAAATGTGTCACAGTGTTGGTGCATGAAGGATGACACACCTTCTTTTTCAGTATTTTTTTGTCTTTATTTTTTATAATTTTCAAAGTTGTATGTTAATAATGAAGACATTCAAACTGTGAAAGAAAATGCACGGAATAATGTAGACATCAACAGTACTGAATAACAGAACATGTTTGATATTTTAGATTGTTCAAAGTAGCCACATTTAGCTTTGCACACTCATTGCATTCTCTCATCAGATTCACAACGTAGTCACCCACAGTAGGTTTCAATTCTCACAGACATGCCTTGTCTAGAGTAAATCTGTTCCCTTTCTTTCCTTCTTAAGTGTCTTGTGCAAAGGAAGGGTGGGTACAGAGTCAATAGCCCCATTAGTGATACTGCAAGCACTGTACAAATCCCTATTATGGCAAGAAACACTCCAATATTACCTCTGCTGAGGAGTAAGCAGGGGTTATGTTTTTGCTGCCGTTTGTCTGTTGGTCTGTCTCTCAGATAGTTAATTAGTAAGATTACTCAAAAAGTAATGAACGGATTTTGACGAAATTTTCAGGAAAGGTGTGAAATGGGACAAGGATGATTACATTTTGGTGGTGATCCAGATCACTACCTCAGCACACTGGTTTTTTTTGGGGTTTTTTTGCACTGATCAATCAAAATCTAGAAGGGGCGGGCCATAGGATGAAAACACTAAACTTCTCTGCACCATGATGAAGGGGAAACTGACTGACAACTGACAACTCAGTTTGTAATCTAAAACTGAAGGATTTCCATGATTTTATGAAGGATGCGAACATCCAGAACATCCATTACAGTTTGAAATGTTACTGTGTAAAAAGGACGTTTTTATGAGTCACAATGATGCAGCCACAGATGCACCTGTGGCTCAGTCATGTGATTACTATGTGACTACATGAGTATCAATGTCAACAGTGAACTTAGAAGTGTATCGTGTGTCGGGATGTCATTAAATTCAAGGCTGTTCTCTGTACTGTACCCCAAGGAACTGTGGAGCTCTGAGGGGTGCACATCACCATACACACAACACTACTGACAAAACATTAGATAAACTCTGTTAAATTATGCCTATCTAGTTATGCATAGCATATCTGTGTCAATGTGAACCACAGTTATGAATCAGTTGTGTCACTTGCTGAGTTCATTGTGTTCTCACTGCAAACAAACAGATACAGGAGTCGAAGGGAAGCAAGCCGAGACCACCCCTTCTTGGTAATCTCAGCCCACTTGTGTCCTGCATCTGAGTGCGATTTCTCACATGCACAAATGCACCAGCCTTTGACGGTAAATGCTCCTCCAAACAAACCAGATGTGAATACACCATAAAATATAAAACATATTGTGGGTTCTTTTTAGCATGGTTACTTTTTTGTAGACAGACAACTTCCTGTTGTCTTCTTCAGAAGGGTCACGTGATGTTGCCGTGATGTGTCTTGTTGGCTGTTTTATAGTGTTTTACCAGACAGCAGAGGATGACTACGCCCCCTACTGTCTGATGCCTTGTTGAGGACAGCATCCCAGGTGTTGGACAAGACGTATGATCCCTCATCTCTGTTGATGGTCCTCAGGTCATGCTTGTCGATCTCAATGGCCTCCTTAATCCAGCAATGATATTTGTTGCTTTCTACACAGATGACTTTGGCCCTTTCCCAGTCCATGACGTGGTTTTCTCTTTTGCATTGGTCCGTTATGGCTGATTTAGCAGATTTATGCAGATTAGATTGTTCTGGTTTTTTTTTTCATTGCGTGTGATTTCTTTTTCACGTGTGTTCATTTTTCCATGTCCCAAAGTCCCTTCTTGTTTCTCCTATGTCCCATATAATCCATATTGCAGGTTGTTTAACACTTTCTTATTGTCTACATAATTCCATACATATTCTTTCATAGTTTGGATGTCTTTAGTGTAAATGCAATGTTGAAAAATAATAAAAACAAAGAAAAAAACAATTTGAAACAAACATATCCAACCTACTGACTTTGACAGTGTATCTGCTTTAAATTTATTTTAGACTCTCTCAATGGAAAAATGCTGAGCAATTACAGAGTTCAAGATATGGTGCAATCACTGATGAATCAGATGAATTCAGCCTGAGAATGTCTGACACTCATTACAGTCTTCAAAGACATGAAACATCTGCTGCTTCTCTGTGGATATACAATGATCTTGATCCTATCAGCCATTATACATTTTTATTACAGATCTTGCCCTATATCTAGGACGCTAACGGCGCATGATGCTCAAGTGTAAATGTTGCAGATTACAAATACAGCCCAAGAGCACAGAATCGATGAGAAGCATTGTAATGACTGATGTATATCTGACATCAGAGGTTGAGAACCTCTTCAGTGGCAGTAGCAATCACATGGACAAAAAATCCTTCAGGGCTTGTCAGTTTTTCCTTTTTTTTACTGTTACTCATTCATTTAAACATGATTTTAAACCTCAGTATAGCTGAACTGTCCTTGTCAGAGGTCTTTGGTAATCTGTCTCTTGATTTTAACGCCTTATTTTACCCTGGAGGAATATTTGCACACCCGTAGTGCACGCATCATCAGTGAAGGATGAATGACAAATGCAGCTGCCAGGAGGATTACAAAACTCTTTTAGTCAATATTTAATCCACCTTTGTTCAAGACCAACTCCAACAACACAGTGACAGTGACAACACTGACACGAGGAGGTCACTCTGAAAGCATACACCTCCTAAAAGGCCTCTTAGTGCTGTCATCAAATGCCCTATGTTGCTCTTTTACAAAAGAGATCAAAACTTCCACCCCTTTTTTCTGCTTATGGTCAAGGTTTAAGTTGCCTGGTCTATAAAATGGAACGGATTTTTCCTCGAGGCTATTGAAAGATTTGTTTAACAGCAAGAGACTGCAAGGTGTTTGCATGTGTTTCTGTGTATGTGGGTGTGTGCTGGTTGAAATACTTCAGAAAGTTTTGCAATGAGGAGGCAATCAAACCGAGGGAATTGAGTCACAGGCAATGCCTCAGTTTGCAAAAATATTTTTACCATGAGGTCAAGAAGAATTATCCAAACTTGCTGATATAACCATACATAGGTTTAAGGAATACTGTGGGAAAGGCAATATTTTTCTATGCACACTAAAATCCACTTTTATCCGCTTTTTCCAAAGAAGACGAAAGTAATAATATCCCTAATATCCCTGTTTACAGGCAGCTGTTCATCCCCGATAGAAAACACTGTGTCTTTCTCCATTATTTGTTTTTCACTGTTGAGAGATGTCCCACTGTGTGAACTCAGCATCTCACTTTCATTTCTTCAAATAGCAATCTTGAGAAGGTCAGTTTTTTTATGTTTGTCCACATCCAAAAACCTGATGACATTGTGTGTCATATTTCATGTTTAAGGGTAGACATGTTTGTCCATCTCTCTACCAGAAGGTCTTTGTCTCTTCCATTGCTGAACCTACACCTGCATTTTCCCATTGTATGGAATGTGAATGTGGATGAGCTGCAAATGAATTGCCCTTTGGGATCAATAAAATTGTCTGAATCTGCATCTACAGAAAATCATGCTAAACCAGAATAATGCTGAAAAATGTTAGTCTTGGTCAGAAAATGTTTGATTCAGAAAAAAGCCATAACACAACGTTTACACCACACCTGTAATTAGTGTCATATTTAGAGTAACAGGGAATACTAATGCAAATGTAAATGCACCCAGTAAATGAGCAGATAAATTGCACTCTTGCAATTCGTTTGTCAAGTCACTGTTCTTTGATTATCACATTGTACAGCATAAATATATTCATATTTTAATGTACAACTCTAGTTTTGAGAAACACAGGACGAATTGTTACAATACTTTATTTGAATAATACAAGAGTGTGATCTTGACCACAGAGGGGTCTTCAGGTATGTCCTGTCATTGGCATTTCACTGATTTAAAGGTGCTGTCTATGATGTTGGCAAACTAGCTAGTAGCTGATTGTTGCGGACCAATATAAATGATTAAACAGCAGACCTGCCAGTCATTTCAGTTTACAACCTCACAGTTGTCAAGCTAGTACAGTGTGTTTGTTCTCTTCTTAGATAATCGGCGATTATGATTGGCGCTATACAAATAAAGTTTGATTGATTAATTAATTGTACCAGATTTTGAAGAAATCTGAAATGCAGACTGTTTCTCCTCAGTCATCCTCTGGTTAGATAAGCTACAATTGCTAGCTCTGTAGTAGCTACTGTGGTGACTGTTGCTGAGTGCATGAGCTCATGTACCTATGAGGTTGTACACTGTGTTGAGCGGCAGGTCTAATCATTCCTTAATCCTGACTAATCATGTACCATGGACTGTGAGAAACCAGGGGCTACAAGCTGGTTTGCCAGCATCATTGACTGCACCTTTAATCCCACAGTGCCTCAAGAGGGCTCCGCAGTGACTTCTGGCATCCCAGAATCACCCCCCTCTGTGTCATCCCGGTCTGCTACTTGTGGCCCAGCAACCTACTGGACAGCTGGACAGTCTTGAGTGTAATATCCCTATTTACCTACCACCTGATACTTACGTTCCATAGGATCATCATGTGGACACTGTCCAAGTAGGCCCACCCACCGACAGAACCCCATTTTGTAGTTATTCAAAGTGAGTAATGTTCACAACTTGTGCTCTGCTCCAAATCTGCGAAACACAGCAGTATTCATAAATACTACATTTGATTGAGCCACGTCATCCGAGTGTGCCACTTGGAGCCCAACAGGGGTCTTTTCTCTTTGACTAAAGCCACTGACTATTTCTCTCGGCTGCCTCTGACACAGCTTTGATGGCCTTTGACTTCCATGTCTTTGAGCAATCTGATAAAAAAAAACCCATTAAAAATAAATGACTGATACTGAGTTACGTCTATAGGTACATTTTAATGTAATTGCTTTGTTACTGAATAAGCTTTTTCCACACTTTCCCAAGTATTTTATATATGGGGTTCTAAAAATTATGCATGGAAGTGAAAACCTGTGAAAAATGAATGAAACAGAATAATTTAAATTAGCATCGGGTGACAAAAGAAACACAAAAAGTTAGTAACATAATAAAAAAGGATCATTTCTCACAATGAGAAAAAAAAGAAAAATAATTTTCAACCAAAAAAGGAGCGTTTCAGCTTCACAATCCTCTGTCCATGTCCATATCCACATCCATATACCTGGTATGTTAGCATAATAGCTTGAGACTATTCCTTTTCAATAAAGGGCACTATTGCTTGTAACAATAAATGTGATATTGCTTGAAAGTGGCTGAAATAATTAACTTGAAACTTGCCACGGTTCTTACATTGTGGTGTGGGTAGGATGGTCAGGGCCATCTGTCTGTCTGAGTGTCCATCCATGCTCTGACTTGAAAACAACTGTAGTTAGCTTCACCCAACTTGACAGAGGTTGACCTTGGGACTAACACTCGTGGCTTGTTTTGGAGAAAAAAAAATTAAGGTTATATTGTTGCAACAGCTCTGTCCATCCACATTCTACCTTGAAAATGAATGAAGCCAGGGTCCCTAGCTAGTCCCAATGCTGGAATTAGTACCTATTAGTATGTCTTTGGCAACACAACGTCACAGGATTATAAAGGTTTCAAATCACCTTTTGCTTTATAAGAGACACTTTGTTATCCTCCCCCAAACAAAGTCCCTGGACCCAAATTAACCATACTTGGTGTTACTATGGCAACCACCACCTAAACGGCACATCAATTAAGTACTGTACACTCAGCTCTGAAACTCCGAAGTCCCTGAACCTGAAACTAACTAAACTTGCTACCAAAACTACTATAGCTAGTGGCACCAAATTTGAATATGAGATAGATTAGGCTACTGGGCACATCTCATTCATCACATGACCCTGACCATCACATTGACCTTGAAGATCCATACGGTCTGAAAATATTGCACTGTGCTCTATACACATTTCTAGCTATGTAGTGAGGTTAAAATGTCATATACCGTACCCCTGGGCTATTGATTATGCTGTGACCTTCAAGGAAAAAGGTCACAGTCAATTTCAAAACGGTGTGGGGGATTTGACATTTCACAGTTATCAGAGCTCAGCCCACCAAATGTGAATACAAGTGAGTTGGCAAGGGTCTGCATTTCTGTTGAGAAAGCTGTCCGTCCTGTCAACTTTTGGGATACAGTAGGTGACACTTTTGCATATAACAACAATCAGAGCTCCAAAATGTTGGAACCAATTTATTTGAAACCTGCCACAGTTACAGAGTCACTTTTCGATCTCCATCTTGCCAACTCTCGAGGTGGTGCCACTGGTTTGGCGATAGATGGAACTATGGTGTGTAACAAGTAAAGGCATGATAAGTGTGAAGTGTCTGAACCAATTTACTTGAAAATTCACATGGTAATTGAACACTTTCACTTTCCACTGTGTCAGAGACAAGTGATGCTACTGCTTGTAACAAGAATAGACTTTGAAAAATCTAACAAAATTCTGCTGTCCGGTGGCTACCTATTTTCAGCAAGTATCTCACAATCATGGGTACTGAACAACCTCCAGTGAGAGCTTTTGTTCCTTTTCATGGATCAGCTCTGAAATGTAATAAATCTTTGGCCTATATCCAAGGACCATTTGAAAAAAATTGTTTTTAGACATTTCTCTGTCATTCTGCAGTCAGAACGGCTCAGAAGGGTTCAAATGAGCCCTCTGGTGGAGGTAATACCATCAATTCGACATCTAATCTCAGACAACGCCACAGGCAGCATTTATATTCTGCATCACTGCTTGAATGTTCCGCCTCAGTTTAATAAGGAAATGAATGAGCAGAGCTGAGGTCCAAGCTATCTGATTCATAGATAATAGAGGTGATACTTTTGACATCAGTTGTCCTATGATAGGTGAGGCAATTCCCTGTTCTCATACCTTTGACTAGATGTCATTATTCAGGAAATTTCCCTGTGTGCTTGACATTGAATTGAGTATCTGCAAGCCAGGAAGCAGCAAGTTTAAAGAGGGCTTTTGATAATAAAAAGAAATCTTTTGGGTGTTCGAAAGTCTAAACGACAGCTTTAAAAAGATCTCTCAGAGACTATTAAAAAGCCACATTTCCTTTTATCATATGAATTGAAGTATTAAATCAAATCTGAGGTGAGTCACTTGCATTGCACCAGGGAAAAATGTTCCCAGGTCAGGCTTGTCATTCGTAATTCCCAATTGTTGTGGTGGTTACACCTGATTAAAAAGGTTTCCTCTGTAAGTGTTCCATTTTCATTCTCTGGACACATGACAATAAGCAGCCACACACAGGATTTAATCAACAGTTACTCTTTCATCTAAATCAGACAATAACTTTCAGCTCATTATCCACATTCTCCACTCAGCTGTATGTTTATTTTATTTAAAAGCTAAATGACTGTGGGGAATTCATCGTGACGCTTCAAGCCCTTGACATTTTGAATTAGATATAAACATTATGATTACATGGCTTGATCAGATATTTCATTTTAACATATTTTCAAAAGATGATCGTGCTGGTTTTTGAATCGCAGGGTCATACTAAGTGAAACTGAAAGTAAAGTAACCTGCAATTGTATGAATGTTGCATTTCAGGCATGTAAATGTGTGAAAATCAAACATGATTTGAAAATTGCTGTTTTGACTGAAGTGGTGACAGCTCTCACATTTGCAGAGTTGATTTCACATGAGTCCATCTCTTCAGGGACTTAATCAATGGAGTGGGTTCTTCAGTGTGGCATGCGTTTGGCATTTCAGTCAAGTCCCTAATCTCTTTAAGGCCTGTGACAGATGCATCTTGTGTTCATGCACAATGTTCCATTCCATGTCATGTCTCGGGATGCAGATATTTTTGAGTGCAAAGTCAGGCAACAAAAACTATTCTCACAAAAGCAGACATGATTGGAGTCCAAACCAGCAGAATAATAACCAAACCTGCTTTACCTTTATGTTACAGTGGACTTTCCCCATATCATCTGAGGAAGCACACACACAATTTACAGTCCCTGCTAAGGCGTATGTTGGATCGTGAGTCTTTGCTATTTTCTCAGTACTGATTTGACTATGCTATAGGTGCCACAAAAACAAAAACTCTCCCTGTGGGCTTCAGCCTCCCTGCAGATGTCAGGTGCATGTCAGAGACAGAAGATATGTGAACAGAATGCAGCAAAGACAATGCAGCACTGAAACAATTCCCACAGGGTGTGTCAACCCAACACAGACATTTTTTTGCAGATAATCAAAGCTCTTTCCTGTGATTTGATGTGCTGTTTGCAACTTCGACATCAAAATTAAATATTAATGGAAATCTAGCACACCTGGACTTTTTGCACAATTAAATGCTAAATAAACTATATTGTTGTGGTTTTATCTCCTGAACAAGCAGCCCATGTGTTACCATGGGGCATGACTTAGCCTAGCCCTGAGCCTGTTCTCTAAGTTACCAAAATTAACCCCCACCGGACCCTGCATGTTTGTTCAGGACTTGAGTTATGTTCTACACTAGCCCTGGGTGATGCATTTTGACCCTGTCCTCGGAAGATAACTGTGTGTGTTTGCAAAACTCACCACCACATGTCTGGTTACAGGTCCGGCCAGCACAGTCACGGAGTCCGTCTCTCCAGTGGTCCGCACTCATCCTTCTGATGATTTGGCCACCCCTGCGCTAGGGTCGCTGGGTGATGTAATTCAGAGTTTTTTAAGGTGAATATATACAGATAGTGTCAGCGTACTATTTCAAAGTTCGATCACTGTCCATAGACAAATTGCTCAGGTCTTTTCAGCTCTGCTTCCATTCGGAGCTGCTCTCAGCAGGTCAAATTCTCTTCGTATGTCTCTCAGTTCTGAATTCATTCCTCTCCACGTGTGCCCACAGTTGCTAAAATCAATTTCGTTACCGACAGCTGTTTGCAATGCAGGCTAATGCCAGCGAGCCTACAAACCTCACCCAAATCTTCCAAGTGTGTGTCAGTGATTCTCTGAGCTGAAAACCCATGCCTATGGAACTTGGATCGTAACATATACTATGATAACTTGTTTGATGGGAGAGTCCTGCTTCTCTTTTATGTTTCTGTGTATACAAGTAAGTACTGCACCATGACAGTTCAGCACCTGGGCTCTTTTAGCACAGGGTCATGCCGTTGAAATACATATAGTGTGGTTTGGTATTTTCTTGTTGAAATAAGTGTCTTCCTTGAAAAAGATGTATACTTGGCAGCATATGTTGCTTCAAAACCTCTGCATATTGTGCACCTTTCATGTTTCCTTCGCAAATGTGCAGATTAGCCATGCCCTGTGCACAAATGCAACCCCATATTGTCATAGATGCTGGATACCGAATTGATCATGGATAACAAGAGATGGTCCTCTCCTCCTCAGCCATGATCACATGAAACTTGCCATGGTCATTGATCATGGTAATTGAATTTCTCAGTCCCACCTACTTTTTGGATAAGTACCACTACTGCACATGAAGAGGATGCACTGCCACTTGTAACAAGAAATGATGTGATACTGTAACTCAAGTGTTTAAACCGACTGACTTGACATTTGCCATCAATTTTTGGGATTGATAGCAAATTTTTGGGATAGGTGGGGTTATTGCTTCTGGACTAAGTGGCACATGTAACAAGTAAAAACACAATACATGAAAGCGTTGTAACCATTTTACTTGAGACTTGCCATGACCACTAAGATATCTCCATCCCGTCAACATTTGACACAGGATGCACAACTGCTTACAGGAAATGGCTTAAAAAAATAACTCGAAATTCTGGTATTTGGTGGCCTGTTTTGATGGATACCTTGTGATTGTGGGTGATCAAATAACCTCTAGTTAATTACCATGTGTGCCAGCAAAGCAACCAGCAGGGTACCATATTTTCCGGATTAAAAGTCACAGTTTTTTGCATA
>JAQQAE010008518.1:0-15159 GCA_029823295.1 Pseudamia nigra | reverse complement strand
TATAAGGCGCAGTGTCATATTTGGACAAAATTGACGGCGTTTAGGTGCGCCTAATAGTGCGGAAATTACGGTATATAATAAATCCTGCTGGTTCTAGTGTTAATAAAGCTGAACAGAAGGTTAGTTCTCCTTTAGTTCAGCCTTACCTGACAGCTCGGCAGTGAGTGTGTCGGTGTCGCCGTACTCAAACTCCAGGTTGGGAGACTCCATGGAGCTCTATGAAAACAACAACAAACAGCACATGAGTGTACATCATGACGCAGCTTTACTAATCGCAGACGCCCACGCACCTACGTGAAACAGACATTCAGACATACTGTAGGACATGTCACATTCTGCAACAGCTACCACTACTCTGCACTCCGTTTAGAGTCACACACATCACCACTCCAACTCCTCATGCCGCCCACTCACTCCACAGGTTCCCTCACACCTTTTCTCCCTCATGTGCATTTGCTGTTGGAGTTTGGGATTGGCTGCTGATCTCCTGGCAAATGTTAACCATTTCATTTTTTTTCCTCCTCAGAGATCCACTCACACCTTCTACCCACAATTACAGCTGCTCCCACAGAGCAGCTGCTTTAATCAGCGTGAATGAAGTACTGCATAAAGTAGGACTGGGAGATAAATGGGTTCTCATCATTAGCATGATATTTACTGATGACAATGACGATTTATTGTGATAGTTTCCTTTGTCTATAATGATAAGAGCTCAGATTTGATTTAATGTTGTGAAAGCCAAGGGAGGAGTTGTCGTATTATATGAGTCTGGAGTGGCAGATAAGTATGTTAGCACAGGGCAGGATATGTATGTATGAGAGCAGTAGGACAGTGGTGAAGTGTGCTGTAGCACTGGATTGAGATGATCAATGATGAACTGAAGAAGCTTCCCGGATGGGTGGCGAAACGTTTTCAACCAAATTTCCAGTCCAGTCGATGGAAGAAAAAAACCACACGCCTTGGATATTATGACTTGGATGACTGAGAATCTTCACAGACACTTCTGAGTTTCAACATCTGATATGGTTTATTTGGAATAAAATATGGGTTTATGAGACTAACAAATCATTGACATTTTCTTAACATTCCTAGTGTTTTGGAATTGAAGTTGTAAAATTCTTGCAGACACATGCAGAATCCTTGCAATCAATGTCTCTTATCTCAAGAACTTTGATTGTGTCCCTGAGTGCATTCACCAAAACCAACACGAAGATGCTGCAAGTTGATAGTTTGTGAGGCTGGTAATTGTAATAAACTTATCTTCTACAGTGGAGGTAGCTTTTGGTCTCATACGGAATTCTCTCTTCTTACTGTATTCCGTTGTTTTATTCTGTGTATTGTGCATCATGTTAAAGACACATTTCAACTGCTCTAGACGATAACTTTTTTTCTGATTCTGATCTTTTCCTGGGAGTGTTTCTTGCCATAGTATTGGATATGTACAGTAGTTGTAGTAGCACTAATATGGCTACCGACTCTGTACCTAACTCTCCTCTGATCTAAAGCACATTAAAGGCAAGAAATGACTCAAATTAATCACCTGTAAATTGAGCCCTGCCCCTGCTGACCACTCTAAACCTTGTACTGTTACTTCAGCTTGCAATATTTGTGGCTTTGCAGTAAATAAATACAAAATGCCCTCTTTAGCATTAATTGTTTTCGACAGCGGGAACTAGATTAGTCTCTAACTGTACAGATGTGATGTAATCGTCCTTTGAAACGTTGTCTTCTTCGACTAGCACAAAGACAAACGAACGCCATCAAGTGACCTGTTTATGCGCGCGTCATATAAATCAATGTGATGCAGATGGGAACAAGCCCTGCAGCGTGCAAACCATAAAGGAGACCATCAACAGTCAATGTGACATGCGTGTGGTACCCAGTGTCTCCACTCCGTTCAGGCTTACATTTGTTTCTATATTAGCAGAAATGTCCGTTTAGCGCGCAACACTTGATCTCTGTTTCCTCTAGTGCGAGTGGGACAGATGTAAACGGTGGTGACACGTTGCCCCGAAGAGAGAGAGACACAGGGAAATGCAGAGAGAGAGAGGGTGCAGAAAGAGTTGAGGAGCCCCCTGACATCCCGCCTCCGTCCCTGTGATGCCTACAGCAAAGCAGACAGGCCTGGAACGAGGCGAGGCAGCGGTAGCCTCAGGAGAGGGGCGAGACGCTGATAGCGAAGGGGAGGTGTGTATGCGCAGCGGATCTTTTTTGACAGTTGAACAGATGCAATGTCCAAAGTTGGGGTCTGGCCGTTTAACAACGCCCTCCTGCATTAGCAGCAGGACGAGGAGGATGAGACGACAGACTTGAGCGCATTGTTGCTTTGCTCATTTGTCGCCTCTCGGATGATGCGGTGGAGAAATGAGAGGAACGTTATTTTAAACATTGGATCGGAATGGGAGGGGGAAATAAAAAAAAAAAAAACAGTGCAGCTTAGTTCAACTTATGATCAGCAGTGGGTAGAATAAACAAAGAGTGCACAAGTAAAACGTGGGTGGTACTCAAGTACATTTACTCCTCTGCATGTACTTGAGTTGTGGTACTTTTATGAGAAGTTGTCTGGTGGAATACTTTTTCTTCTTCCTCATGTGATGACAAAAAATGTCCTTCTACTCTAGTTACATTTGGCCACAATGAGTAGGAGTAAAAAAAGGTTGTAATAAAAAAATTGCAAAACAATAAAAAAACTAAAGTGAACAGAATAATCAAGAAAATTATCAAAATGGATAAATTAAACGACTGCATGAGCAAAAATTTACAAACATAATAAGCAACAAATTGAACAAAATTATCATCAATATGAACAAAAAATGAACAATGTAAACAACAAATTGAACAAAAACGGAATGGAATAAGCAACTAAATTAAGTACAAATCAACAAAATAACTGAAAAATTGAACAAAAAAAGCAATAAAATGAATCATAATGATTTACAAAAATGAACAAAAACTGACCAAAATAGCTGTTTGAACATTGAACGTGTTGTAATAAATTCCACGTTATGAAGTTACTTGCTGCTTGAGTGTTTTGTTTTACTAAAGTCTTTTATTTTAACTCAAGTATGAGTAGTTGTACCTAAAATTATAAAGTAGCAGTAAATGTACTTGCTGGCTTCTGACTGGTACTTTGGAGTAAGTCCCCATACTTGAATACCATTTTCATCCAGATTCTGGTTCATAATTATTTTATTCATTTTGTTCAATTGTCCAGTGTTTTGTTTGTTCTGTTGCTCAATTTTGCTCATTTTGGTTCATTTCATTGTTTATTTTACTGGATTTTTTTCATTCTGTTGCTTATTTGAATCATTTTTCTTCATTCTGTTAATATTTTGCTAATTTTCCTTCATTATGTTGCTTACTTTGCTCATTTTTGTTTACTCTGTTGCTTTTGTGGCTCATTTGTATTCTTATTTTTGTGCTGATTTTCCTCATTTATGTTCATTCTTTTGCCTATTTTACTAGATTTCTTTCACTCAGTTGCTTATTTTGCATATTTTTTGTCCATTTTGTTCCTTATTTGGCTCATTTTTGTTCATTTTATTTCTTATTTGACAAATGTTTGTCTATATTATTGTTTTACTCTCATTTGTCTAATTTTTGTTGCTTATTTTTGCTAACTTTTCTTTATTTTTGTTCCTGATTTTTTTCATTTTTGTTCTTTTTTGTGCTTATTGTACTGAATTTTTCATTCTGTTGCATCTTGGGTTCATTTTGTCTATTTGTGTTCATGCTGTTGCTGTTCTTCCTCATTTATAAATATTCTGTTGTTTATCATGATGGATTTTTTTATGCTGTTGCGTATTTGTACATTTTGTTACTCATTTGGGTCATTTTTGCTCATGTTGCTGTTTATTTTCCTAATTTTTGTTCCTAACTTTTGTCCATTTTGCTCCTTATTAGGTTCATTTTTGTACATTTTGTTCCTTTTTCGGCTCATTTGTGTATGTTTTGTTCCTCATTTGGCTCATTTTTGTTCATTTTATTCCTAATTTGGCTCATTTTTCTCAAGTTTGTTCTTTATTTGGCTCATTTGTATCCATTTTGCTCCTTATTTGGCTTATTATGATCAATTTTGCTCCTTGTTTGGCTCATTTTGGTCAATTTTGCTCCTTATTTGGCTCATTTTTGTTCATTTTGTTCCTCATTTCACTCATTTTTGTTCATTCTGTCGCTTATTAAAATATGTCCGTGGGCAGGCACAAGCTCCCGTTTGCACTCCCTCCATCACTTCCTCTCAAACTGCACTTCATCCAACTTTGAAACTAACTCCTTCCTTTGACTACTCGAGTCCAACCTCCCGCCTCACCCCTGCGCTCCACCGATTCCAGCATCCACACCTCTATTTCGGTGTCTGTATCTAAAAGCAGAGTGTGTTAAGCAGTTGGCTGGGGCATGTTGCAGGCTGTATTTAGAGCAGCTGAGCGGACCAGGCCCCCCTTTGTTCTGAGCTTGATGAGGAGGAAACCCTGCTAGGCTGCGACGAGTTCTCATCATCACCCTGCATCTCTGCCAAGCTGCTCAGCCCCGCGCAGAGCCGGGGTGGAGACGGGCGGCTGCTGATTGACAGGATAAGAAGATGCCTCAGCGGAGAGGGAGAGATCTTTATCCTTCTCTAAAATGTGCCGCCGTCGCTACTCGGCTTGGAAAGGAAAGGGCTTGTGGGACGACTGGAAGTGGCTCGGCTCCCCGCGTCGGACATCATTAAGGACTCGGTCAAAAAAAAAGAAAACTTTTAGTCTTATGCATATATAAGAAAAAGTCCGTTCAATATCTTTACCTATGGGCCCATTTGAACATTTTTAGCACAGAACATCAGTCGTTGAACATCAATTTCTGTTTCTGGTTGATTTTTAATATGACTTTGTGTTCTTTTTGCATCAGTTTACAAAAAGAGCCTAAATCGTGAGTACAATAGCTGAGAAAATGAGCAAAATAAGGCTGAAAATAAGCAAAACAATCAGAAAAATGAACTAAATAAACCAGAAAATGCTCCATTAAAGCTACAACATGAATAAAAAGGAGAAAAACAGCCAAGAAAATGACACCAATCCACAAGACAATGAACAAATCAAGCAACAAAATGAGCAAAGCAATCAAGAAAATGAAATAAAAAAGAAAAGCCACAGCATGAACTAAAATCAGCAAAATAAGCAACAACATGGGACCAAAAAATCATCATAACAGACACAATATCTACTTTTTTACTGTGTATGTATCTGTTTTGTTTCTCTGTTGCTTATTGCTTTCATTTTTGCTCTTTTTTCCTCATGTTTGTTAAGTTTGTTTATGATTTTCATCATTTTTTCATATATCCATCTTACTTTACTCACTTTTGTCAATTTTGTGGCTGGTTTTGTTCATTTTGTTATTTATTCTCATCCTACTTCACTCACTTTGGTTTATCTTGTTTCTGGTTTTGACCCTTTCTTACTTCTTTTTCTAATTTTTGTTCATTTTGTTGCTTGTTTTGCTCATTTTGTTGTTTATTTTTCTAAATTTTGTTGGTCATTTTCCTCTTATTTTGCAAGTGTCTATCATTTTTTATTCATTTTTGTTCGTTTTGTTCTTATTATTGCCCATTTTTTGTTAATTTTGCTCCTTATTTGGGTTATTTGTGTTCATTTTGTTGCTTTATTTCTTCATATTTCATTATTTTGTTTCTTATTTTTGTCTTATTTCACTCATTTTTGTTCATTTCTTTGGTTATTTTTCGCAATTTTATTCATTCTCTTACTGTCCTCATCTTTTTTCATTTTCTTGTTCATTGTACTCATTTTTATTCATTTTGTTCCTAATTTGGCTCATTTGCATTCATGTTGTTGCTTATTTTGCTCATATTTTTTCATTTTGTTCCTTATTTTGTTCATTTCTCTTTATTTTATTTAACTTACATTCCCCATTGTTGATTATTTTGTTGCTTATTTTGTCTTATTTTACTCATTTGTGTTCATTCTGTGTCCTGTTTTCCTCATTTTTATTAATTTTGTTTCTTATCATACTCATTTTGGTTAATTTTGTTGCTTATTTTGTTCATTTTTATTCATTTTCTTACTTACATTCCCCATTTTTGATTACTTTTGTCCCTTATTTTGTTAATTTTTTTTCATTTTGCACATTTCTATTCATTCGGTTGCTTATTGTGGCCATTTCAGTTCATTTTGTTACTTATATTCTTCATTTTTGATTATTTTGTTCCTCATTTTGTTCATTCCTGTTCATGTTGTTAATTTTATTGTTTATTTTTGTTCATTTCCCTCCTTGTTTGGATCATTTGTCTTCATTTTGTGGCTTTTATTCCTCATTTTTATTTATTTTGTTGCTTTTTTTAATCCTTTTTCAGTCAGTTTTGTTCATTCTGTTGCTTCTTGAGGTCATTTGTGTTCGTTTTGCTCCTCATTTTACTCACTTTTTGTTCATCCTGTTGCTTACTTTGCTCTTTTGTGTTCATTTTTTTACTTACTTTTCTTGATTTTATCCATTCTGTTTCTTGTTGTCCTCATCTTTGTTAATTTTGCTCACTTCTGCTCATTCTGTTGCTGATTGTGGTCATTTTTGTTCATTTTTTCCTCATTTTTTTGTTTATTCTTCTGCTTATCTTGCTCCGGCCCGAATGTAACTGCCATTAATGTTCAAACAAACCAGTTCCTTTGATGCACAAAACACAATATCATGCCGTGCATTTTTTTTTTTTGTCAACATGATGTTTTTTCTTTAAAAGTTACAGGAAATAAACGACAGATCCGAGTCTTGCCGCAGCCAACGTCAAAGTGCTGTTGTTTCTTCTCCCTCCTATAACATTCTGCATCAACAAAGCAATTTGTTTCCCCGGAGTGTGCTAATTTCTAGATTTCACAGTGCCAGGTGTTACGGCTGCCAGTCATTACATGAAAATCAGCAAAACCTTAACCACGGTGCTTATCCTCCTCAGTGGAAAACGCGCCCGGATGAATTCTCTCTGATTTTTGGGGAGGATAGACGTGGAGGGGGAGGAGGGCGACGGGAAAGGAGGTTAAGTTCCTAAGTGCATGTTCGCTTATTTGTATCTGACAGGCAGCTTTACTGATTCCATGCGCCGCCGTGCTGTTTTTAGCACAATGTTGTCTGATACTTTTTTTTTTGCTTCAATAATTAATTCTACAGTCAGCCCATGCACTCCACATATGCTCCAAATGTACTTAAGACTGGAGTTGGACTTTAGGGATTTGTTTTATGACATATTCTTTTCACATGTTCCATTTGAGAGTAAATAAGGTGCCAAATCTGCAGCCACTATGTGTTTGTATAATACAGAGTAAAGCAACAAAATGAACTAAGAAATGAACTAAATTATGAAGGAAATGAGCAAAAATGAACATAACAAGCAGAATGAAAATAAAAATGCTAAATTCTCAACAAATCTAGAAGCATAGTGAAACAACTTGACAGGAAAATTATGGAAAATGAACAAAATACCATGTTTGAGTTACCTTTATTTGTCACATATACAGTACACACACAACATATATGCATGGAATTTTTCCTCTGCATTTAACCCTTCCCTTTGGAGCGGTGGGCAACCACGGTGCATGTGGGGGTTAAGGGCCTTGCTCAAGGTACACCATGGCAACCGTGTATGAACGGGCACCATAGACTGTATATATTAGTGACAAAGTGATCCAGTTAGGTTGTCACTTCATGGATGACGTTTTGGAAATAAAAACAGGATGTAACCATATTTGGACAAAGGTGATGGAGCCACTGGAGCGTAGTACTGCATGTCAGGGGTGTTATAGGTAAGCTAATGCTAGTTGTTAGCTTACTGACACTAAAACTTCTCCGAGCATTGCTGAACAAAGTCATGTGATTGTGTTGTTAGTGTAAACACTGAACCACAACAGCAGTGGAGCGTATCTCAGGAAAAACTATGTTCTATTAAATAAATAGATGATATGAAGGTATGACTTGGTCTGACTCCACTGGCGAGTTGAGTTACCATAGCAATATGTCAATCAAACTCCGGCGCAGTTGTGATTTGTGGGATTATTTGCTGCAATATCTTAATAGAGGAGCAAAAAGTTAAAGATGGACCACCAGATCACTTATTATAGGGTCAGAATAAAACGAGACCATCAGTGCCCACTGACAGGCATCCTTACTATGTCAGCAGTGGGTGTGTGTGTGTGTGTGTGTGTGTGTGTGTGTGCATAAACATCAGACCAGTAACTAGGCTACACCTCCACTTGGGGAAAACAAATGACACGTCTGTTAGACTTCAATGTAAATTACGGCAGAAACCAATCACAAAAAGAAAAAAAAACAACAGAATAAAATCAACTCCTGACTTTTAATTAGATACCAGGTATGATATAGTTGGACTCTACCCACAAAAAAAAACATGCTAGATACTGTAAATTATAAAAAGATAATTTGATCCTTTTTAATGTCTGTTCATCACTAGCATACTTGCTTGTCGTTAGCCTTTGTTGGAGAATTAATAACCAAAGAGTTGCTCTGGTGTCCTCCCGAAATGTATAATTTTTCATTCTGTCTGCTGTGTAAATTCCTGTAACAGACACAATGTGTTAAGGATGTTGTGTATTAATTTCACTGACCAGTCGAATGGCGAAGAGCAGATCATCCACATCGTTCACTAAATTAAAAGCAAAATAAACAAAATAATCAAGAAACTGAAGAAAACAGACCAAAATGAGCCAAAAAACCAAAGTGAAGAAACATCTGCAAAATAAGAAGCAAAATGAAAAAACTATTTGAAGAAAACATTAGAGTGAACAAACAACAGGAAGTACATAAATGAAGAAAATGAACAAATTAACCAGCAAAACTGAGACTTTAGAAAACTCTGAATAATTAACAAAACTACAAACAAAATGAAGTGAACCGACAGAAATAACCGAATGATTATAGAAAAGATGAGAATTTTTTTTAATAGTCCAAAAGATTTACTAATTAAAAAACTAAATGGTCACATCCATCAAGTTAATCACACAAAAAAACAGAATAAAATTATCAAGAAAATGAAGATAAATAAAAACAAAAACCATGAGTCATAAACAAAATATGAAGTGAAATAAAGAAAAATGAACAAGATCATTTTGAAGCTGACGGAAATTTAGAAAAATTAAGAAAACAAACCAAACGGTCAAAAAACTGAACCTAATAAGAAGCAAAATGAAGAAACATGAACAAACAAATGACAAATGTGACATGATTTTAAAAAAATGAGACACAAAATGAGCAACAAAGGAACTAGAATTAATAAAATGTAAAAAAAAAAGATCAAAAGAGAGTCATAATAATAATGAATTATCACACCAAGTTTTGAGTGAAAATGAAAATGTGAAGCTCAGGAGCAGGGCAACAAAACAAACAAAAAAAATTCACAAAATGAACAAGTTCATCACAAAAACATTGCATATCTATGTTGTGATGAAATCTACACCTATTAACTCAATTACAGGGAAAGAACGAAGGAAAAAATAAAGAAAAAAGAAGTGAGACGTGGAGGAGTGAATTTGTTCTTTGCAGGCTGTTTGGAGCTAAACTCGCTCGGCTTCTGACCCCACGTTTAATCGAGAGCGAAGGAAAAACACCGACGCTGAACGACAAACTGGTTTTACACGTCTACAAAGAGCAGGGTGAAGAGGAGGGCGAAGAAACTCCACAAGGAAGGAGACGCTGAGAGAGATGAGGAGGAAACTGAAGGAGAAGGTGAAAAAATAGAACCTGTGTGTTTAACAAATAACATCTAAGTAAAATCAGCTTTCATTAGTGTTCATTTGAATGTTTTAGAAAACCAGATGTCCACTTATGACCCACACTTTGCAGTCATAAATGTAAATAAATAGACTTTTATATAAGCTGGTAAATGCACACTCACTGGCGAATTTATTAGGTGCAATACCTCTTTCATGTGAACATATACTCATCAAATTACATGGCAGCAATCAAGTGGAATTATACATTTAGACACACTCGCTTGGTTTCCATCCATAAGTGTTGCATTTGTCAAATGAATACAGTGGAACCAGGGTTAAGAGTTTAATTTGTTCCAGGATCGAGCTCCTAAAGTGGAAAACTCATGACCCGGGACCGGTTTTCCCATAAGAATACATGTAAAACCAATTAATCCATTCCAAGACCCAAGAAAACTCCCATACATGCATACAGTACATACCCATAAGTCTATGTAAGGTATCTGGAAAAAAAATGTTTATTCATGAATATTCTCTGAAAAGGAAGTTATGTTAATTATCTGAAAAGGACTGCATGAAATTATTTCTAAAAGTTATTTATAATGACACATTACCTTGGAGACAGACGGCTACAGGCGAAGGAGGCTTGATGGCTTGTTTTTTTTCTCTTTTCTGATTTTTATTCACTGGTTTTGGCCTGTTTCACTTTCATCATCAGCATCATTACTTTCAGCAGGCAGTGATCGTTTGCTAAAATAGCAAATAGCAAATCCAAAGAGGTTTGCCTCTGCCTACTCCTTAAAATGTTACAAAAATGGGTGCGGCAAATGTCATTCACTTGGTCTAATACACGACCAGTGTGCACATTCTTGGGGTGTTATTTTTTATGAACCCCGGGAATTTTACTTGCAACCCGATTTTTTGCACATGTGCCGGTACAAAAATTTGCTCTATTTCCTCCTCGTAACTCGAGAAATTCGGAAGCCAATGCACTTGTTAACCGGGGAGCCACGGTATTTAGAAAACATATTCAAGGAAATGTGCATCTTAGAACCTTAGAAGTTTTATCCTCTAGCACATAAAACAGAAAAAACGTAATGAACAAAATGAGTACCGTATTTTCTGGATTACACGTCGTGGTTTTTTGCATAGTCTGGCCAGGGGAGCAACAAATACATCGGAGCGACTTGTATTTTAAAGAATTTCGAGTATAGGGTGTTTGTCAAACTGACAGCCGCTAGACGTCGCTCTAGGCTTGTGTACCTTCGTCTGCCGCATCTGTATTACTGACAAATTAAAATGTAGACATGACCGGTTACAACCATACCTGCCATCAGCTTAACACCGAACGTGCCGTCACTTACCCGGTGAGTTAGGGAGGCGAGCCGTGAGCTCTCGCTTCTGGCGTCAAGCGTGCGGCCACGGCTGAGCACTTGATGCGCGTTGCCCAAACAAATGCGACCTGTTCTCCAGAGCGACTAATACACGTTTTTTTCTTCTTCATTATGCATTTTTTGGCCCGTGCGACTAACATTCCAGAGCGACATATAACCTGGAAAATACGGTAAAACATGACAAACAATAGCCAAGGAAAACGACAAAATTAAGAAAATATGCAACAAAATGAGAGACTAGCAGTCTTCAATTTATAACTCCAATTTCAGAGCAGTTGGGACATTGTTTGAAATAAAAACAGAATACGATGGTTTTCAAATCTCACAAACCAATATTTTATTGCAATAGACCATAAACAACATATCTGATGTTGAAGCTCAGACATTTTGACATTTCGTGGAAAATATTAGATCCTTTTGAATTTGAAGAGTTGGAACAAAGGCAACAAAAGGCTGGAAAAGTACCTGGCATAGATTGACAACAACACGAGGAGCATTTGACACTAATTATGTTCACTGGTAACAGGTCAGTAACATGACTGGGTGTAAAAGGAACATTTTAGACCGACAGAGCCTGTCGGATGTAAAGATGGACACAGGTTCACCAATCTGTGACAAACTGTGACTAAAAATCGGGGAACAATTACAGAAAAATGTTCCTCAATGCTCAAAATTTGTCAGACCTTGAAGATCCATCATCTGCGGTGTATAATATCATCAAAAGATTCAGAGAATTAGGAGGAAGGTCAAAGGCCAAAACTGGATGTTCGTGATCTTCAGCTCCTCAGGTGGCACTGCATTAAAAACAGACATGATTCTCTAGTTGAAATCGCTGCGTGGACTCAGGAACACTTCCACTGCCTGTGAACACAGCTCGCCGTTCAAGCCACAAATCCTAGTTAAAGCTGTATCATGTAAAGAAGAAGACGTATGTGAACACGATCCAGAAACGCTTCTCTGGACCAAAGCTGTTCTAAAATGGTCTGAGGCAAAATGCCCTTTTCTGCAGAACATTCTCTGAATGTTTTGATGAAATTATACACAGTAGATGGTGGATTTTCAAAGTCTTCACAATTTTATGTTGAGAAACATTTTTCTGAAATTGTTCCAAACTTTTTAGACACAGTTTGTGACAGACTGATGAAACTCTGTCCATCTTTACAGCTGAGAGACTCTGCTTTGGCCCAGAACATTTGACAGCGTTTCTGCATCATCTTCACATATGGCTTCTACTTTTGTCATTTTGTTGAGTTTTGTTCATTTTTTTGCTTATTTTGTTCAGCTTGTTGATGCCTTTTTGTACATTTATGCTCATTTTTTTGCCTACTTTATTCATGTTGTTAATTAACCATAATTGATCATAATTTTATCAATTTTCTTTTTTTTTTTGGATTGATTTCAAGGTTTTTTACTTGCTGCGCTGTGGCCAAATGTAACTGAATGGAGGTGAATTTTTTCCCATCACAAATGTAACTAAGACTAAGTAAAAGTACTTGAGTGGCATTAAAATGTGTACCTAATAAAGTGGCCAGTGAATGTATTACATACAACAGACCCAGTCCCCAGAGCAGGTGATGAATTCTTAGCATTTAATTTGACTGTTTTCAAAGATGTAAAGAGCTCCTGCTCCTTTTTAAACACTCTGGTATATGTCATTTATTTCAGCGTCGTGCCTGTGAAATAAATGTGCACCTCAGACATGTTGACATATTTTTAGAGCTGTTAATATATGGCATTAATTATGCACATGTACTGTATGTTTGACTAATTAAATCAATCAGCTGCAGATAGAACTGGAGAAGAGAGTCACGTTAAATAAGTGTCTGTGTTTTAACATGTTTTTTTGTTGTTTTGTTTTTGATTTCTGGATGTTTAGTCGTCATCTCTGCATCCTCCTGCAGGTTCTTAGCATTGACCGGCTGCACTTTTTTTTCTGTTTTTGGTAAATTGTTAATGGGTTCATGTGTGAGTTTTCTGCACAGGTTTATGACAGGACTCAAAAATAAACATATTAATGCAGAAAACGAATGCAACGAGTGATGGCGTGAACAGAAATGTACAAAAAGGTCCAGTTTCAACTGTTTTGCTCCAGAAAATGACAAAACAATTGAAAAAAAAAACAAACTAAATAAGCCTCAAATTAAACTAAAATCCACAAAATGGGAGCAAAAATTCACATTAACTGCATTTTGTGTACTTTATGAAAGGAAAAAAATGCCCAATGTAATTAAAAAACTAACAAAATAAGCATCAAAATGAAGTAAATAATAAAGAAAACTAACTAGTTAGGCAACAAAATTGACAAAAAAATGAGCAAACAATGAAGAAAAGAAACTAATCAGACACTAAACTGAACAAAATAAGTATGTAAATGAGCAAAGATTGTCAATGTAATCAAGAAAATGAAAAAAAAAAAACGAGCTACAGCATGAATAGAAAATGCAAAATGATCCTCAAAATAAAACAACTGAATATGTAAATGAGCAGAGTGAGGAAAAAAGTAAACTAAAATGAGCAAAGCAATAAAAAAGAACAAAATAATAATGAACAAAATGAACTACATCATCAAAATGGGACCAAAAAATTATGATAAACTACCTTATGAAAGGAAAATATGCACAAAAAAAATCAAAAAATGAACAAAATAAGCATAAAAATGAACAAAATAATGAAGAAAAGTAACAAATTAAGCAACAAAATTAACAAAAATGAGAAAAATTTAAATGAAAGTGAAAAAGTTGTGAAAGTAATCAAGAAAATGATAAAAAGAGTGACAGCACAAACAGAAATAAAGATCCACAAAATGAGAAACAAGAAAACGAGCATGAGGAACAGTGTAAACTAAGAGGAGCAAAATAATTAAGAGAACGACCAAAATAAGGAGAAAAGTGAACTAAAATCATTCAAATGAGATCAAAAATTCATGATAAACTGCCTTTTCTGTAGGTTATGAAAGGAAAATAAGCACAAAATAATCAAAAAATGAACAAAATAAACAAGAGAATGATCT
This sequence comes from Pseudamia nigra, assembly GCA_029823295.1. Taxonomy (NCBI): domain Eukaryota; kingdom Metazoa; phylum Chordata; class Actinopteri; order Kurtiformes; family Apogonidae; genus Pseudamia; species Pseudamia nigra. The sequence goes on along the minus strand of JAQQAE010008518.1, from coordinate 1,060 downwards.
AAGTAAGTCATAAATATAGTCAAAATGAGAAAAATAAGCTAAATAAACACAAAATTAAAGAAAATTTGCATAAAAATTAGCAAAATTTGGCAACATAATTATGACTACAAATACAATGAGCAACAGTTTGAATGAAATTAGCAAAAAAAGATTAAAAAAATGAAACAAAATTAACTTAAGTCAGCAAAACGGGACCAAACATTTATGAACTCTGACGTCTCTCCACATAAACAGTGCAGAGGCAAAACAGTAGTATGTTGTTTATTACTCACGTATAAAATAATAAAAACACAAACACCTTGGCTATAACACCTTTTCTTTAATTTATGAAAGAATAATATATACAAAATGCCCAAAAAATGAACAGAATGAACAAGAAAATGACCAAATTATGCAACAAACTGGGCAAAATGAAGAAAATGGATAAAATAAACACAAACATGAATAAGATAAGCATTAAAGGAAACAAAACTGACAAAATATTCAAGACAATGAACAAAATGAGCAGCAGTGTAGATGGGAATGAGCAAAACAATTTTAAAAATGAACCAAATAAAGAGAAAAATGAACTTCAATCAGCAAAATGGCACCAAAAATTCACGATGAACTGCTTTTGATGTAGTTTATGAAAAGAAAACAAATGAACTTAAATAAACAAGAAAATGAACAAAATAAGGAATAGTGTGAACAGAAATATGACAAAATGTCCAAAAAAACAAAAATAAGTAAATGAGAGAATGAGTAAAATGAGGAATGATGTGAACGAAAATAAGCAACAACGTGAAAAGAAATGAGTAAAAAAGAAAAACATTGACGGTTCAAGTTATTTCTAACTTGTTTTGTTTTTTGTACAATGCATCCACATGAACAGGTTATAGAAACTAACCAAGAAAATAAACAATAATTACCAATATGATCCACAGAAAGAACAAATAAACAAATAAACATAAAATGACAAGAAACAGACAAAACTGAACAAAATAATCTCAAAACATAGACAAAAGATAAGAAAATAACCAATGAAATTAACAAAATTATTTACAAAAAGAACTAAATAATG
>JAQQAE010008517.1:0-15161 GCA_029823295.1 Pseudamia nigra | reverse complement strand
GGGGCAGTCGCAGGCAGGTCCGCCCGCCTTTGTCCCCCTAATTTCAGACGCTGCGTTCTAACACATGAAGACAGACAACCATTCACACCTTGGACAATTTAGAGTGATCAATTCACCTAACCCCTAGTGCATGTTTTTGGTTGTGGGAGGAAGCCAGAGTACCTGGAGACAAGGGGAGACAAGGGGAGAACATGCAAACTCCACACAGAAAGGCCCTGCCACCTGGCATTGGGATCAAACTCAGGACCTTCTAGCTGTGAGGCACGAGTGCTGCCCACTGCACCACCATGTCGCCTGGGAGGAGTTCTATTCCAGCAAAATTAAATGTACACAAAAAACATCTCAGATATTTTTGCAAACCTAGAATTTCCTCAATTGGTTGAAGCTTCAAGGAACTATCTTGACTCTCCCATCTCTACAGCAAACCTCCTAAATGCCATCAGTAGTTTTCTGTCAAGTAAAGCACCAGGCCCTGATGGCTTTGGCTGTGAATTTTATAAAGCTTTTCAGGGAAAAATAGTTAACATAATGCTGAGGATGTTAAATGACTGATTTGAAAATTATTGCCTAGTTCACTCTATGAAGTATCTGTCTGATTTTGAAAAAGGGACATGAAGAACCGACCCTTCTAATTATAGGCTAGTTGCTCTCTTAAATTGGGATACAAAAATAATAACAAAAATGTTGGCCACGAGATTGAGTAAACTTATTTCAACAATTATCCCATTCTGACCAGACTGGTTTTATACCAGGTTGTTTTTCATTCAGCAACATTCATCTGTTATTGAATACTTTGTACTCAAGCTGCTGTCTTGTCTCTTGATGCACAAAAGACATCCAATCAAATCAAACAGCCCTTTATGTTTGAAGCTAACAGAGAGACCCTTACCTTTTAAATGTGGAGTTGGACATGGAGACCCTCTTTCCCCACTTCTTTTTGACCTTGCCTTAGAACCACTTCCTATTTGTATTAGAAATCACCCAGGTATCCACGGTGTAAAATTTGAAAAACTCAAAAGCTTAGTGAATTTGTATGCTGATGATTTACTTATCAGTTGGTCTGATAAGTAAATCAGTTGGTGTGTGTGTTCCTGATCTCTTGAGCTATCTAAAATCATTTAGTGAGCTCTCTGGAATTATAGTAAACTGGAATAAAAGCAAATTCATGCTGCTGGCTGACAATCTGCAAGATACATTTTTGAATTCTCTTCCATTTAAGATGATCAAAGATCAAAACACTTATCTTGGCATCAAAATTCCTTGAAACCCTAAATAATTAATAAAAATGAATTTTGTAGGCATGTTAGACAAACTAAAAGCTGACATCATGAAATGGAAGCTATTTGCTTTATTTATGATTCATTATGATGGTTAAAATGATGGTGCTACTGTGGTTTTTATATCTTTTCAAAAACTATTTATCTACCACTGTCATTGTTTAAAAAAACTGGACTTTCTGTTTCTCTCCTTTGTACGGGGCAACAAACCCCCTCATATATCCAAAGTCCATGTACAGAAAGATGCAAAAGTGGGGGACTCGGTTTGTCAGACTCGAGACATTTTTATTGGGCTGCGACCGAGAGGACCTTTACGTTTTGGTGACAGGCTCTCCCTAATGATGACTGGCTAGCTGCATGTCCCGCTTTGGTTAAAAATTTTACCCACATTAATTCCAGATGCAAGCAGGTTATTTTAAGTTTTTTGTTTTTATTTTTCCCCTTTACAGGTTTCAGTTTGTTTTTCAATTGCGTTGTACAAGTTATAAGTCACATGATGGATAAAGTTACAGGATGTCACAAGATAGACAAAGTTGTGAAAATATTTGTCTTGGTGTAAATTTTTTACATCTCAAAAACCTGGCATTTGAACAGGGGTGTGTAGACTTTTTATATCCACTGTATATCAAATGAAGAAAAGCCTTGGTTTAACTTATTTATCTATTTACCAATAACATGTAACCATGACTTCAAGCCAGCATTAAATAATACAATTTTTGTAAACTAGGGGAAGAGGAGCCTGTGTTTCAGTGACCTTTCTATAAACGACAGATTTGCCTCCTTTTCTCTGCTTCAAATGCATTTCTACGGTTATCTTCAAGTTAGAGACTTTCTTCAATAATGTTTTCCTGCCTTTGCTGTCATATTTTTTATGATTTACTTTCAGTGCAACCAATCTCTAATAAAAAATTATAAAATGGATAAAAATGTTAGCCATGTAGGTTGGGATTGTTTTTCCAATAATAAAAACCTTCATTTTAAAAACTGAATTTTGTGTTTTACTTGTGTTACTGTTGTCTAGTATTTAAATTTGTTCGATGATCTGAAACATTTAAGTGTTGGGGTTTTTTCACACCACTGTATTTCTGCAGCACTTGATGCTGGCAGGTAACCTGATCATTTTTATCCGATTTCACTGACATAAAAATCAAGTTATATTCATGTCATTTTTTTAAGGAAAAAATAATCTTTTGGATATTGAGCCCCTGACATAAGAGAATTTGTCTGCGTCTTCCTGATATTACGCTGAACTTTTTATTGGACTGGTGGTTGATGAAAAATGTGATAAAGTATAGAGGAATAAAAAAGCCTTTTGAATTCATATACTGTGGCTGAAGAAAATTGTAACTGCCATTGAACCCTTAAAATAAACATTAATATAATGAAAATGATTGTTGCAGCCCGACTTTTTGCTTTTCATATAACAATAGTGTGAGGTAAAAAAAGTCTACCATTTTCTGTTCTACATGATGAATTCCACCAACACGGCACATGAAAATAGTACAATACAAACTGCAGAGTCTCATGACAAGTGATGGACACACATTGATTCATTTTGCTGTATAATCTGTTGATGGTTGGATGTTGTTCTGCAGGTGGAATCTGAAGATGTTACAGTGTGGAAGCTGTGGCCAGTGGTTCCACGAGGCCTGCACACAGTGTCTAACCAAGCCATTACTGTATGGAGACAGGTATGTTACAGAGCCTGGTTGCAAAAGCTGAGGATTTTTCATACTCAGAAATACCATTTAACATTTGGCTTTGTCCTACTTTGAGAACACTGTAAACTTGGCTCAGTGAGAGACACTTGGGCTTAAAAATGTATAGCACATCCTTTCACAGCTCTCTGCTGAGGATTCGGCAGGGAGAACTCATCTCTGTGTTAATGAAAATATACATAGGCATTAATTCGAAGGGACAATGTATAATGCTTAGGCCATGATGAGGTCTGGTGCTGGACTGAGCTGCAAGTTGCAAAGTTATTAGACATTCATTTTGTCCTCTGCAAAATAATGATTAGTTTTAGGGGTAAGCCACAGACTATATGGATGAAATGGAAGGAGAATCTGTGACATCACCCACTGGAAGTCAAATTAAGAACTCCTGAACAGTGTCATGTGACTCCTGCATTGGGTGTACTTGTGGAGGTGTTGTGTGATTGCATGTTAAGTATTTGTTGTTTTTCTTGTTGCACAACAAATTGCCCCACAGGGATAAAGTTCACTGTTGACCTCCTTTGGTTTCTAAACTGCTGTTTGACTGCTACGTTGGCTTTTTGGACCATATTAGAGAAGAAAGGTGGAGCTGCAGCACCCTGAGGGGTCATGGGTGAGCTAATGTTAACCTGTTCAACCCAAGGGTCCCTGCTGACAGGGATTTTGTGTGTTATCTCTGACAAATGACAGTGTAGCGCAGGCTAGAAATCAGAATGTTCTTTAATTGCCAAGCATGCATACACATACAAAGAATTTTACTTGACTCATATTGAAGTGCACCAAAATGACGCAGCAGCCATCAGGCACCTCATGAAAGCACCAACTGAGACATGTAGCACTTCAAAATGTTGGGGTGAAACTCAGTTACGGTTGACGTGCGACAATATTCAATATATTGCCCCAGAAATTACTGTGATTAACAGTGTTTATGATATTCACACTATGTTTTAAAAATATTATTAATAATTTCCCAAAAATTGGGCCGGTTTCATAGCCAATCTCCACATCTTGCATGTGGAATTATTTTGGCTTTAAGTTCGACTGTAGAACATTTGGCTTTTGCACATCAGCCAGGTCTCATCCCTCTTCGCTTTTAAGTCCCCTCTGAAGACCCACCTGTACTCCCTGGCACTTCATCCCAGTATGCAGAGTTGATTTTAACTCAATTCAAATAAATTTTATTTGTATAGCACCAATCATAATCGACAATTATCTCTCGGCGCTTTATTGGATGTAATTGTTGTATTTTAATTGTTTTATTGGGTTCTTATTTCTTTTACTGTTTTTATTGCTGTTTGCTATTTTTAAATCATGTTTTATGTCTTTTTTAGTTCTTATCTGGTTTGCTTATGTGGTTCAATTTACAGCACTTTGGCCTAGAGAGTTTAAAGTGCAGTATAAACAAAATTGGTATGGTGTGGTATGGTTAAGTTGAATGAGAAACAAGGGCCAGTTAACTTAAAGGTGTCCATGACATGTTTTTCAAAAAGTAAGGTGTCTCTTAGAAATCTATTGGAGAAACAACTAGCGATTCATAAGACTCACAAAGTCAGTTTCAAGACTTGCCTCTAGTGGAACAGTTACAGCAGCAAACTCGGTGGGTGATGGTCAAAGTCTCAAGATGAGGGGATCAGGAGTGGGCCAGCTCCCTCAGCATTGAGCCACACTACGTACAAGCTACAGGAGCGGCTCGGGTCGCTGGAGTGGGCTAGCGCCGTGCCGAGCCGAGTCACTCTCAGCGATCAAGCCACACTTGGCCAGGCAGCTGTGCTCGGCTGCAGGACCTCCTCTATCTTCTGTCCTTGTGTGTGTGGTGAGAGAGAAACTGCCCTCCTTCTGCCCCTCCTCCCCGTCAATCAGAAACACAATAGAGGAGCAAATTAGAGGCAGCTGCAACCAAAAACATGCTCTCAGCGTAGTTTTTTCTCATGTAAATAAGCACACATTCATTGAGGGGATTAATCATAGGACAATTATTGTGATAGTCTTCATTGATTGTTTGATAAGTTGATTAATTGACTATCTTGACTGTAACAAGCATTTTCAATGAAAATGAAACATGAATCCAACTGCAAACAAAAAAAATAGGCAGAGGTGGAAATGAGATGTTTTTGCTGTATTCTATCTGAATTTACTCTGAAACAGTACATTTGATAAGAATTCTGACAATTCTACATCAGTCTCACAGATGTTGCCTTTCTTTTGAACCTAGATTTAATGAGTAAAACATTTATGAAATACACATTAATTTTTGTCATGTCTTTTTTTGTCTGGTAGTCAGAGAAATGTGCTCAGACCTGTACAGGTTAAATTGTACTGCTATGGTTCATAACAAAATCACGTAACAATCTTTTACTTTTAGCGCTGTTCTTTTTTGTAGACAGACGTAGGTTTATTTACCTTTATGAACCTTTTCGCACTAACGTAACAATCTTGTTAGTGTAAGTTTTGAACCACATCTACTGTCATGTCTCCGTGGCAATTACAGCCCTACATTGCATTGCATGTTTCAACTTTTTGCTTTTGTCTGCTTTAAAATGTTTTTTTATTTCATTACCCAGTATTAGTTGTTTTTATTTTACCTTATTTCTGTCTTCAGCTCCTCTACAGCAGTAAAAATGTGTGACACAAGCCACTGTGGACTACTGCCTCAAAAACATACAAAAATTCCATACAAAGTCAGAAGCCATTATCATTTTATTTATTAATTGACTATTTGAATATGATAGCTGATACTAGTTTATTTTCTTAGTGATGACAAATTCACTCATAATTTCCTCCCTCTGCCTCCTTGTGATGGAGCTAATCAGATAGAGACGTCTCTGTCAGAGATAGCTTCACTTGTCAGAGAGCTGCCTTAAATAGCTGAAGAGTAAATCATTAGAGGACACGTGAATGTACTCACTGACTCATGTTACAAGGACAGGAGCTCATCATATACAGTTGAGGTCAGAAAGGACTTCATTTCAGAAGGATTTGAGGCATTGTTTGCAATGCGGGAAACAGAAGACGAGTTCAGATTTGAGAGGACGTATTGTTGATGTACCGGTACACAAAGCAGTTGAAAGATATACAAAGGTGTCGTAGTGTTTCCATGTATGCACAACTGGATTGAGAAAAACAGGGAACATTTGGAATAGTTTTGACATCAGCTGTATTTAGGGGAATGGGAGGCTTTGAGACAGCAGAGCAGACACCTCCCAAATCCTGCAAGCACACCAGAGTTCAGAGATGATACACACTGAGTCTGATAGGCTTTACATCTCATGCGTGTAATAAAATGCATCCAGCCATTAAGCTCTTACTGTCATTAACCATCTGTGTTAGCCTTCTGGGTTTGACACCCATCCTGACACAGTGTTATTGCAGAACCTGTCTGAGAGCAGAGGAAAAAATGGGAGGGATTAGACTTAGATTGACAGTCGGGGAGAGTGAGACTGGATCGGTACAACATCTGCTGAGCAGGTGATGGAGGAAGAGTGAAGACTGAGTTCACAGTTAGAATAGTAAATGTGTGCCGCCGTCATACTGTGTCTGCTCCTCATCTTTATCTGTGACCTTCAGCCGACGCATGAATACATATAGAAGGATAGATGCATACTGTTCTGTTCTGATAGGAGACCAGACTGAGGGTCACTGAAAAATGAATATTTTTTAGGATTGAGCAGACACACCTGTGCATTTATTTCAGAATACATATTCATTTATTTTATATGGTCTGATGCATTTTTTACTTCTTTAATGTTTTCACCCACTGGTTTTAGTTGGTTTTAGTATTGTATTTACCTTTATTTTTCTGTATCTATTGCTCATGCTGTAGAATTTTCATAATTTGGAGTGTCACTACATTTTATATACAGTGCTATGAAAAGTGATTTCTTACTTTTTTGTATTTGTTTCAGATCATCAAACAAATTTAAATATTAGACAAAGATAACACAAGTTAACTCAAAACACAGTTTTTAAATGAAGGTTTTTATTTTTAAGGGAAAAATCCCAAACCTAAATGGCCCTTTGTGTAAACGTGCTTCAGGGATGAGAATCGTTCGCGCATTTCCACGTATTTGGGGCTAAATTTTCGACCCTCCAGATTTGTCTAAATCCATGGAGAAAATTTGAGGGGCTTGGGGGGTGGGGGGTAGGGTCGTGGTACTTCAAAAACTCAAAACATCTGCAGCTAAAACGTGGAGAAATTGGCTTGTTGTCATCATTTTGGTTGGTATGATCACATAACCTGAAAATAGAACCTCTGTGATGAAACAGTGGCCAGGGGTAGCGCTAGTGTCTATGCCATAGGTCGGTAATAGGCGGACTGTGGTCCTGTCTGGACCCAGACCCGGAAACAATATACAATCGAGTTTTCTTCCGTTTTGGTGGAGATGACATTTTGACCGGTGACTCTTTTCAGACATTGCTTCTACCCTGCTACTCAGCAACAGGGACATCTTGCCTATCTCTGATTGGTCAGTACTCTTCTTCTTGTGAATTGATCGTATTTAGGCATGAGGCCTGAGACTGGTCAAGGTGAGAGCAAGAATGTCAGTCAATCACAAGCAGGGTAGGGCGGGCCCTCACTGAATCTCTATTCAGTGGAAAACTGCATTCTGAGGGAAAACAAGTTGCACTGTTGTGGAAGCAGCAGTGACGGGGCGAGAGAAATATAAAGGAGTGAGAAGACGAGAGAGAAAAGCGGCAAAATTGTCAGTCATTGTGCCACGACTTGATTGACACTGCAAACTGGACTTTTTTATATGTAATGGCCCGAGGCCTTTATGTTCATCAAGTTTGAAACGGCTGTCTCATCTGCTCTGAGACGGTGGCATTGTTTAAAAGTGTAAATGTGAAACTCTACTATGAAACTTAGCACAAAATTGTATTTGAGAAAAGTTGCCCATCAACTACCAGCAGATAAGCTACAGAAATAACCCATCTCAAAAAGTGTGCAAAGAGCCATGAATATCACACCGTGTAGGATGAGACACAGATATGAGATTTCACCTTACACACTTTTTTCTTGCATTATAATGAATTGTAATGGCCCTTGTCGTGCGGCATTTTAGTAAAACCACTCTGACCAAGTCACTACGAACGCTACATGTGGGAAAAATTAATGTAGAATTTAAATTAACATCAGAAAGCTTCAAATAAGGAATAACTAAAGCATGTATGAAATGGTTTATTAAAGAAGTGCTATTTTATTACTGATTATCATTCCACATGATATATGATGATGATATGTAAGGCAGATGAGGCGAGTGCTATTTGATGGTTACAGTACATAATGTTAGAATTATAAATAGATTATATAAACAATGTCTAAAAATAGATTAGAAAACCAAATAAAGTTTAGGAAAAATATGCACTCAATAAAATGAGTTGAAGTAAAATATGATCCTATATTTTAAGATTCAACACTGAAATCCCCAGTAATATTAATACTGTACTGAGATGTGTACAAGTGACAGAGGGTCATAACTTTACATGAGAATTACATGAATTTTATTTTGTATGGTTTTAGTTTCCATTTAATAATTTAGTCTAGGAAACTTTATTTTAAAACATAAATAATTAAATAAATACATTGTAATGTATAACTAAATTATGATACAACTTAAACATGACAATGCTGCAGACCTGAACATGAGGAAACTTTCTCTATGCAGAGCACCTTAAATTATAATTACCATACCATTCCATACCAACTTTATCTATAAAGCACTTTAAACTCCAAACAGGCCAAAGTGTACATTGGACCACATTAGTAAAACCATACAAACGTACATATAATTGACTACCCTCGTTTATGGGAATTTAACGTCTCATGTTTTGCATCACGATTGTCTTACGATTGTTTAATTTCAGCTGGTACAAGTTCCAAGCTCATCCACACTTTGGCTGCAATAGGCTTTACAATGCATTTTTTAATCAGAAATTTGTTTGTTGGGTTTGTCTGTCATATCACCATCTGGTTCATGTTGTGTTCACTTTTTTGTGGTTCACTTTTCCTGTTTAGTTACCATCCACTCTTAGATGTCATTCTGTCAGCTTTGAGACCTGGTCACATTTTATACTGCCTCAAATCAATGTTATCATGTTGTTAATGAAAATACATGTTTCTGACAGAGAAATAGCTTGGAGCCTGAGTGTGAAGTATCCAGAGAATTACTCCTTTCCACTGCTAGAATGCACCAGAATGTACCATTCAGTGTGCACTTTTCAAACCCCCCACCTGTGGGGCCACATTGGCCACATTCAGTTTCCAACAGAACAGGCCCTTCAGGCCCATTTCCTGCCATGTGTGTGTGATGTTCCTCTTTTTTTCTTCTTCCTGTTCTCATCCCTGAGTGTTTGCCCCCTAAACCTAATTGGTTGGTCCACATTTTGGCAGAGACAACTGCAATCAAGCATTTATGATAACTGGCAATGTATCTTTTGCAGCCCTGTGGAAGAATTTTGACCCACTCATCTTTGCAGAATTGTTGTAATTAAGTCACATTGGAGGGTTTTCGAGCATGAACCTCCTTTTTAAGGTCATGCCACAGGATCTCAATGGGATTCAGGTCAGGACTTTGACTAGGCCACTCCAAAGTCTTTATTTTCTTTTTCTTAAGCCATTCAGAGGTGGACTTGCTGGTGTGTTTTTGATCATTGTCCTGCTGCAGAACCCAAGTGCACTTCAGCTTGAGGTCATTAAGAGATGGCCAGACATTTACCTTCAGCATTTTTTGGTAGAAGCAGAATTCATGATTCCATTTAACAAAGCCGAAAAACATGCCCAGACCATCACACTACCACCACCATATTTTACTGTTGGTATGATGTTCCTTTTCTGAAATGCTGTGTTAGTTATACATCAGTTGTAACAAGACATACACCTTCTAAAAAGTTCAACTTTTGTCTCGTCAGTCCACACAGTATTTTCCCAAAAGTCTTGCGGATCATCAAGATGTTTTTTGGCAAAACTGAGGCGAGCCTTTATGTCCTTTTTGGTCAGCAGTGGTTTTAATCTTGGGCCTCATGCAGGACATTTTGTGTCCAGTCTCTTTCTTATGGTGGAGGCCTGCAGTTGTATGTTGCAGTTGTATGTTGTTGTGGGGTCTTTTGTGACCTCCTGCGGTAATTATGGTAGGTTGGCCACTCCTGGGAAGGTTCACTACTGTTCTATGTTTTCTCCATTTGTGAATAATGCCTCTCACTGTGGTTCACTGGAGTCCCAAAGCATTAGAAATGGCTTTATAACATTTTGCAGACTGATAGATCTCAGTTACTTTGTTTCTCACTTGCTCCTAAATCTCCTTGGATCACAGCATGATGTCTAGCTTTTTAGGGTCTTATGGGTCTACCTCACTTTGTCATGCAGGTCCTATTTAAACTACTTTTTCCACACAGGACCATTTAGGTTTGGATTTTCCCCCCTTAAAAATGAAAGACTTCTTTTTAAAACTGCATTTTGTGTTTACTTGTGTTATCTTTGTCTAGTATTTAAATTTGTTTGATGATCTGAAACATTTAAGTGTGACAAATAATACAAAAAAGTAAGAAATCAGGAAGGGGGCAAACACTTTTTCGCACCACTGTATCATTCCTTTTTTTACGATAAAAAATGTCAACTGTCTGTTAATAATTTTGATGTAATGCTCACTTTTTGATGTAGCACTGTATAGCATGATCAGCACCTCATAGCATGATATCTATAATATATTTTTTTATTATAGACAGACAGATTAATCAGGAGTGATAGTTGGTGCTAATAGTGGCTAATAGCTAAAATGTGCCTTCTTAACCAGAAATATTGACTTAAACTCATTGGTCAAAGGTTAAAAACGCCTCTAACCTAAATGTTGGACAGTTGGTCTGATGTCACACAGTGTTATATATTAAAGGTTGGGTATTCACCAAGGGGCAACAACCAGGGCTGTTCAGTGAGGCCAATGTGGAAGTAACTTTTAAGTTGTAATCCCACCGCTTGGCTACTGGGGAATCAATCGTATGTCTCCAAGAAGCTTTTTTCCCCTAGAGATACAGTGGCCTTCTATCTGAAAATACTAAGTGAATAAATTTTTTTCATGGGTCATCACAGTCTCAAACGTTTTCTTTGGACCCTCTAATAAGTAATGTGATTGTCCATCTTTAACTTTTTGCTTTGTTATTAAGATATTATAAGATATTATAATAAATAATTCGACAAATGACTGCCGTGCTGGGGTTTGATTCACATGTCACCATAGCAACAGCTTGCTAGTGAACCCAGACCGATTCGGATCTTTGTATCTTCTATTTATTCAATATGGGCATAGTTATACATGAGATGCACTTGACTGCAGCTGTGGCTAAGTGTTCACACCAACAACACCGTAATATGACAGTTTGACACTGTGTGGTGAAGTTTTACCACATCAGTAAGGTAGCGGCTAATGTTATCTCTCCCATGAGTCCCCTGGCATGAACGCAGTGCAACCCCCGCTGCCGCTCTTCCAAATATAGTTGCATCCTGTTTTTGGCTCCAACATGCCATCCAGAAAGTGACAATTCGATTGGCCTCAAAACGGTCATTCAGAAACTAATGGGTGACGTCACGGTCACTTTGTCCATAACATATGCAGTCTATGGTATTCACACACAACTGCTGTAAGTGCCAATACATGATGTCTTTAGTTCACTGCTAGCTACGGACTGAAGTGCATGTGGTTTTGCTAATGTGTTGGAAAATGATCAGCTTAAAGTCTGAGCAATGCATTAACTTGAAATTTTTGGTGAAATTGAACAAAATAGCAGGTGAATCTTTTTTGTCCATTAACTGAGGTGTATGTGGAACGCTGCATGTCATGTCCATGTGTGTTTGAATGGAACGATAAATTTAGTGAAGAGAGGATGTCCAAAATGGGGACATTCACCAAACATTCACCAAATTGAACAAATCATTCAAAATGAAACCCAAGTGTGTAAAAATGGTTTCATTCTTCATCAAGACAATGCTCCAGCTCACACTGAGCTCTCAGAAAAGCAGTTTCTGGCCCCAAAACAAATCAGTGTTTGATCACCTTCACTAGTCACCTGATCTGTACACTATGACTTTTTCCTTTTTCGTAAGATCACATCTGTGTCAAAGTAACAAATTTTGAGTCTGTGTCAGAAATTAAGAAAAGAATGACAGAGGTTCTGAGACAACTGTTTGAAGAAGACCAGGTGCACTGTTTTGATCAGTAGAAGACCTGAATGCAACAGTGTGTTAATGCAGAAGGGGAGGAGATGCAAGGAAAAACGCACTGAAACATGTTTAAGTTCAATGAAACTGTATTACAGCATTAGCCTTGTTTTTAGTAGCCCTACCTCATATATTAATTTTAGTCCTTGATGACTGGAGCTTGTCAGATATTTCGAGGATTTTATTAAACATCAAGTTACCTATAGACATATAGAGTTGGCTGCCTCTGGGCCGGGACAGCTTGATATCACTGATGGAATGGTAAACTCTGAATTATGCCAGTGAGTTTTATTAGAAATCTCAAGATTTGGCTGTAAACTGAGTTTCAAAAGAACGATGGGATCATCCAGCAAGACCGTAATCCTAAGCACATAAGTTGCTCTACCAAAGAATAAAGATTAAGCTTTTATAAATGGCCAAGTCAAAGTCCAGACCTAGAACCAAGTGAAATGTTTGGTAAGCACCAGAAGTGACCAATTTGTGAGAGAAAAACCACCATCATCTCAGAGTTGGAGCAGATCACACCAGGTACTAACAGCAAAGGTCCACATATCTTTACCAATCACAGATTTGTAGTGTTGGATAATTTTCCTCGATAAATAAATGACCAGCTAAAATATTTTTGTTTTGTTTCATTTATTTCGGTTTTTCTTGTCTATTCTCAGGATTTGTGTGAAGATCTGATGATGTCTGAGATCATATTTACGCTGAAATATAGAGAGTTCTTCGGGGCTCACAAACCTGCAAGCACCCTGTCATACATTGGTTTACATTACATAGGGGAAAAAGGGAAACCTAGATTTTCTCATCATGAAACAGAAACCATTGAACTAAACAGTGGAAAAACACTTGGACACAAGTTCAGATTAGACACAAGAAAGAAAAAAGTAAGGGCTTTTGTTTGATGCAAAACAATCCTAATCCCCAGTGATGGTTTACTAAAAAAAACAACTTCATCAGGGTGTACAAAAATACATTCTATGATCACTGGTTTTGTCTCATTGTCTGCTTTTGTCTTGTGTTTGTTTTAGGTTTTATCAGTTCGAGTGTTCCGTTTGCACAAAGGGACCAGAGACCATCCAGAGACTACCCATGACCTGGTGACGTTAACACAACCTTTACTGAAGCACTATTCAGCGTTTGAGCGGCTCTTAAACATTGAGGTCACAACATGTGATGCTTTCTGATTACTTTAGGAAAACCTAAAGGTAAAAATAATGACCATAATTGTACAGAAATGCAGAAAATGTTTACTAAAATTTACTTCAAGACAAACTGAAAGAGTAGGAACCAGCTCCTTCTTGCTATCCATACGCTATATGGATACAAATATTGGGACAATTTTGTTGGTTATAATATACATTTTTATTTATTTATTTACTTGAATATTTAGTTATTTAAAGCTCATTTTGTTGTGTATTTTTTCTACAATTTTCTTGATTTTATTTCAGATTTTTATTAATTTACTCCATTATTTTGTTAATTTTTGCTCATTTTGTTGATTTTGGTTCATTTTTTATTGCTTCTGTTGTACATTTTTATTAATTTACTATGGTTTATTTACTTTTGCTCATTTTGTTCATTTTAAATATATTTTGATCCTTTTTTGTTAATTTACTTGATGATTCTGCTCATTTTGTGTTCATTAATATACTGCCTTGAAGTATTTTTGTCATTTTTGTTCGTTTACATTTAATTTCGATTTTACTGCTTATCTTGTACATTTTTTTTGATCATTTTGATAATTTGTGCTCATATTGTTGATTTTGGTTCAGTTTCTTGATTATATTCTTATGCACTCTTGATTATTTTCTTCCTTTTTGCTCATTTTCATTAAAATTGCGAGATTATTATTTTAGAATTATTACCAAGGTATTTGTTTCAGATCTTTTATGCATCAAAACTAATCTGAAAAAATATATTTTTTGTGTAAGTAGTTGATTAATTGGTATTTAAAACCCTTTGAGCCCTCGGCCTATTTTTTAGGCCTCTGCTTGAAAAGTGCATGCTCATAATGAAATGAGTGTAGATCTGCAACAACAAGGTCTATTTGAATACTTTTGATGTCATCATAAAGGGAACATTTGTAGGATTTGTTAGGATGCGTAAATATCAGTATATCTGTTACAGGTGAATAGTGAATGAAGATGCAACAGCAAAAAATACAAAAAAAATTTAGGTTCACCCAAAAAAAGCATTTTCAGGATGAGCATCCATTTGGAATAATGCAGTTGCAGCTCTAAACCGCCATCCATCAAATCATCACACATTATGTGAACAGTGTCTGTGCAAAGGTTGACTCTGATAAAGTGAAACAGAACAAAATTAGAGAGGTTTTGGTATAGACAGTTCAGGCGAGCAGAAACTGTTAACTATTTACAGAAGTTTATTTGTCATTGGATAAGCCCCCTCGAGATGTATCATCTCATTTTCGACATGGTCAATTTTTATATCACTAACGGTGTTTAATACATGTGAATGCAAATTTTTGGCAGACCTCGACATACATCATATTCTAGAAATGACTACACAAAGCAACTGAATGTTGAATTCAAATGGAACAGATTGACATATATATAAAAATGTAAACATTAGTGTAACAATACAAACTGTAAAAAACACATGTGAGACCAATCATCTATTTACACTATTGTCCATTTCTTTACATACAAGTATATCATTGAGTGGCTCAAATTACAATTACATGTAAACACAAAAGCAAAAAATATGGTAATAGTAAGCGCACACTGCTGGGGAAGTCAACACACAGACACACATGCACACACACACACATAATGTGTCACTGAATGCTATATCATCACACTATGTAGCTAAGCCAGAATTTTGTTTGCAAATAGGTACGAGCCTCCCTGGATAATTTCTGCACGGGTGATTATGTTTCAGTTGGCAACAAGTGATATAAGGATAGTGGGGAACCATCATCTTCAAAGAAAAAATGTGGTT
>JAQQAE010008516.1:0-15162 GCA_029823295.1 Pseudamia nigra | reverse complement strand
TTCTCCATATCATTGCAAAATCTTCAGGCTTATAGAAATCATCTGTGTATATTATGGAAAAATAGCATAAATATTTTTAAGTATATTTGCATGTCCTCAAAATCATTAAAAATATATATATATTTTCCCCAACTCTATTTAAAATCCCTGTTAGAGGCCAAACCTCAATTTTGTAAATTCCAGGTTTATTCCCATTTATTCCCATAAATTCCCATTCATTTCCATGGGAAGTTTCCAACTTTGAAAATTGCACAGTCTGAGTGGTCACTGGACAATTGCGAAGGCCTGGGAGGGGGAACCACTAGTACCTTTGTGCAGCGATCTGTGTATGTCTGCACAGGGGGTCGCAAAAAGCTGAAATCCAAAAATTGCTTTGCTTCATCTCCACTGAGCAGCTTTCAACAGGGAATGAACCGAAGCCCTCTTGGAAAGGTTTGGGTAGAACTCATAATGTTGTTGTCCTGTATTGTTGCCAATTTGCTGGTTATTATTTGTAGAGGTGGAAGCAAAAATGTTGACAATGGCCCTATCTCAGAATGATGAATCATCTACTCTGGCTTCCTCCCACAAGGTGAATTGGTCACTCTAAATTGTCCATAGGCATGAATGTGAATGTGAATGGTTGTCTGTCTCTGTGTGTCAGCCCTGTGATGAACTGGTGACTCATCCAGGGTGTACCCTGCCTTCGCTCAAGTCAGCTGGGATAGGCTCCCTTAATCCTCATGAGGATTAAGGGAGGATGGATAATTCTGGCATGGAGATGCTTTGGGTCATCAAACATGCAGCAGGTCAAACCCTTGGCCAAGCTCAAAAATGGGTAACAGTTGTGATTTTTTTTTTTTTAACTTTTTGAATGGAGAGGCCTAGTGTCACCAAACCTTCAGCAAAGTTGTATGAGGTCAGGACTGGGCTCAGGGGTGAGGGGGAGGCTCACTGGTGTCCTCCAGAATTTTTGAGTCATCTTGTCAGGAAGCAAGCATACAAACTAACACAGACAAAATACTTCCTTGGTGGAAGTACTTAGAAAATAGGCAAAAAAGCCCCCCAAAAAAGCACAAGAGGAGAAAATGTACATGAGAAAATGAGAAAATGTAAATTCTCTCCGATTTCGCTTTTTAAATGTCTTTGAGTTCATTTGACATTTGTCTGATTTAATGTTGCTCGAGCCAGCATACTGAATCCTTACCATTGTAGAGACAAAAACATGTTTAATTCCTCATCATTAAATATCACAATATAAATCTCACAATAACAATAATTCTCACCCAGCTGAAGGACGTATCTACACAAACAGATCAATATGCCACAGAGTAGCTGGGGTCAAGGAGTGTGTGTGAACAGGACATATCTGCAAAAATTGCTGCAGCAGCATCTGTGTGTCTCTTGGATTCAGTCAGGTACCCGACCTGACTCTGACAAGACCATGGCCTTTCTGCCTATTTGCCCTCTTCTGGCTGGCATTCATCACAGTAATTGGCTCTCTACAAGGGAGATCATGTTTTGTCCATAATGATTTTCTGTCACCTTTGTGAATAATGCTGCATGCCAGTTTGACAGAAGAGCATAAAAGCGTGCATTTTTAAAGAGATGAGCATGGAATAAGCAAAAACACAGTCTTTTTTTGCAGCCCCTCCTGAGTAAAGGTGAATAGTGTTTAAGTGTGAATCTCCAGGGGCAGTAAGTAGGACATGCAGTGTGAGGAAATGCAGAGATGAGAGCACAGGCATGGGAAGTGTAGCGGCAGTGCATCAGCCGAATGAGCACATGCTTCCACCAACACACGCACAAATGTATGACCTACTTGTTTACTTCCATTCCATTCATAGCACGCAGCGGCTTAATGTGTGTGAATTAGATTTATTTACAGTTTGGGTGCCCGTGATGTTCATGGGCAAACAAACAGTCTGGACCAAGCTGTGAACTGGATCCACTTTGAGGATCAATTTTATAGGGTTTAGGGCTGAATGTCTCACTCTAGGGTCAAAAAGGACCTGTCCAAGTGAAGACTGACCTTTAATTACATCTGACTTTATATGTTATGTATTGTCTTCTTTTTGCATCTTTTACACAGTTTTTGCCTTTTTGCATCTTTGCCTTTTTGCGAATCTTGGGAGGTGCTTGACCAGAGCAAACAGATAGGGACGCTAGATTTTACCTCATATACCAAATGGAACAGATGCAACTTAATAAAAACACATTGGCCTGCAGCTATCTGCCTACCATTATAATGAACTCGAAGACAAAAGATAACCTTGAAAGTTTTATCCTCCAGCTGTGTGCTCTGCAGCTTGCTATTGTTATTGTATACTGAATACTGTACTCTGTAACACTAACTGGCATAGTGACTGTTACGGGGACCCAACAACATATTTCACTTTTAATTTGCTTACACGGAGACTCCATAAGATACTAATAGATATCTAGGTAGGACACCTCTGACCACTCGCGCGGTCATTACACCAACATGATGGTAGGCGGCTGAACGTACATGATTTAAGTTTGATCAAATATAACTTTTCGTAATATCTAGTGCATTCTAATGCAGGCAAAGATGATGAATATGAAGTAGACATGCTGCTGTAGGGGAATATGCAAACAAATTTCATTCTGTTGGTTTTCTTTTGGCTTTGATTTATACCGCTATTTATATTGAAGTCTATGAGAACAGCTGGCTCCGCTGAACCAGCTGAGCCAGTTTTTTTCCCCCCTAAAGGGGGCATATACCATAGCTATGACATAACACCGGTCTGATGTATAAACAAATCTGTATTCATGGCAACAACACTCTTGCCATCTGTATGCACGGCAACAGCAGGTTCTCTGGTAGTTTACTAATAAATTTAAATCACCAGTTATCATCTGGTTTCTTCACCTTTCACTCAGGACCAGTAATCATCCTTTAAACATGAATAAAATAAAAATGCGATAATTTATCCTGATAACTACAGCTATTGACTCATATGAATGTTTTCAGCTGTATTACCCATCTCTAATTTTAACCAACAGGCAAAGAGATTTCCTGTCAGTCACTGAACCTCTAACTACAATCACACACTTGCAAACCAGAATTTAAAAATGTATATAAATAATAAAATGCCATGGTCCCAAACAGCCTAGGCTCTGTTGCCACAGCTTACGTTACTCCAGCAGAATAGTCAGATGTCCCTCATTATTTCTAGCTGAGCTCTCACAGGGTTCCCCATGTTTGTCATCTTCTTCAGAGCAGCCCAAGAAGCAGCAGAAACAGCTTCATCCCCAGGGCCGACACAGTGCCTACTCTGCTACGATTCAAGCAAGAAAACAGGGCAGACCCACCCACGTCTGTGTGTCAAAGGTCATGACTGCAGCGGGAAAAATTAACGTTACAAGACATACGGTAAATGACAGCAGAGTGATTACATGCTGAATCTGAGCATATCCCTTGTTAAAGCTGGGTGATATGGCCAAAAATGAGTAAAAGTCAGTGTTTTATTCAAGTTTACAGGGAAAATTTTGCTCTTGAGAGAAAGATGAAGAAAACATGGTTGTGTGTGCTTTTAAATATTAGTCAAAGAGATGAGAAAGATAAAAATATACAAAAAGACAGAGATTACAAAATACATAATATATATAGTATATATAAAAGACAATAATAATATTATAGATGCAAAAAAATGCAAAAGGCAAGACAAATATCACACACAAGATTCTAAGAATGTTAAATGCCTCTCAAAAACAACAATAGAGATACAAAAATGAAATACCAAATAAAAGATCTAAAAAGATGAAAATAAGGTGGAAGCTGTCAAAAGACTCAAAAATATGCATCGAGGCAAAAATAAACAAATAAATAAAATAAAATGACAAAACACACAAGAACCACATAAAAGTAACAAAATAAAAATACAAAAAGGCGAAAACAAAATCAATGCAAAATATGCAAAGCCAAAATATGCATGTGTCAAAAATACACTGAAGAAAATGATACAGAAGATAAAAGCCACACGAACAATGCAAACACATACAAATAATGTAAAGCACATAAAAACACAAAAAGGCAAGAACTGAAAGAAACAAAAATACAAAAAGCATGAGAAGAGTAGAAAGATACCAGAGGATGGAAACCACATACAGTAAAAGACATAAAAAGACAAATAACCATGTAAGAAACAAAAAATGCTTAAAGATGAAAGTGGCACTAAAAAAACAAAATAAAACACTGTTTAAGAGTAAAAAAAAGTATCAATATAAAAATAAGTAAGTAAATTTTTTATATAGTGCTTTTTGCAGATTAAAATCACAAAGTGTTTTACAAAAGCACATAAAACATAAAAACTGTGCAAAAAGTGAAATCCAGGTTGCATACAACAATAAAACAAAAATTCAAATAAAACTGCATAAAAGCATATGAACACAGGCTTGCCTGTAAGCTATTTTAAACGAGTGTAGAAATAAAAGACAAAAAAGAAAAAAAACAACACAAAAGACAAACAATGTAAAAGCCCCAACGTGACCAAAACGTTTGGAAAGATTGCAAAGCATAAAAAAACACCTGCAAAAGAGCAAAAAGATGACAATAACATAGAAGTCAAAAAATGCTTAAAGTCATAGACATAAAAAAATTAAAGCACAATAAAATTATAAGATTTAAAACTATATAAAACTGAACTGAAGACATCCTGGTCATATGATCTGTTTTTCTATGTGCATGTAAAAGATCAGTAAAGTTCATTCAGCTCAATTGAATAAAAGTAAAAAAAAACACAAAAAGACAAGAAAAAAAACTCACAAGTCAAAAAATGCTCAAAGATGAAGATGACATAAAAATATTGCAAAAGGATGACAACAAAATAACACTTGTAACTATTTAAAAGACGCACAAAGCTGAAAACCACATGTAGGCGTTAAAAAATGCATAAAGATGAAAATGACATAAAAGACAAAAGAAAAATAAAAGGATGCAAAATATGTAAGAAGCAAACACAACAGACGAGCTGCAAAGACTGGTGAAATCAACGTACTGTATGAGAAGCAAGCAAAATACAAAGATAATGTAAAGGCAGCAAAAAGATTAAAAATCACAGTAAATAAAAATAGGTGGCAAAATACTTTTCTTTTTTGTCATAAACAGGGCAAATCTCTCACTATTATAGACAAAAGAAAAATATGACAGTACTGTAACTCATCCTCATTAATATTACAACAGTGATCTATTTATTTCCCAGCTCTACCCCATGTCATGATGTGTTCAGATGTAACCGGGTTATCGAGTGAATGCCAGTTACATAAGCTGGCGTAGGATGCATATGTGTTTATATATAGTGTAATGTAGGGAACTCGAGGCTGAAGGGCGGCTGAGGGTCACTGCTCTGTGACTAAAGGCATCTGTCGGGGCTCAGTGCACCTCCACAGGCTGTAATTTTCACCCCGCTCTCAGCTGTCTGTGCGGGGAAGGAGGACGGCTTAATGGGAGTTTATTTTATCAGACGGTGCTATTATTGCCGCGATGGCCTCGCGCATAACGCAACATGGACCTCGGCACAGTAAACACACACTGGATGAACTGTCAGGATCAGCTCATCTGACACCCTCCATCAGCTGCTGGGATTTACTCTGTATGTGTGTGACTGTGTGAGAGCAGATACATGTTCAAGTGCATTGTGAAGCAGATGCTCTATGGTGTAAATATTGTTGTAGAAGCTGATCTGTTGTAATTATCATCACCTCTCTTGGTGGGATTTCCTAAGGTGTTGAATCAATAATCTCTTTTGCTGAGTGAGGGTAGAATTCATTCGTTGTCAGTGAGTCTTGACATGAAGAACCTTGTTTGACATCAAAATTCTGAAGAATATGTTTGACCAAATGTTGTCCCTTTATGAAGCAAACAGCGTAAAGAGTTAGCGGGTATCATACTTTTTAATTTTTCTCTTCATTTTACCCTGCGCCAAGAGGGTTCTGTTTTCACTGTTTATTTTTTTCAAAATTTTTGCCATAAATAGGATCTGTCACACCACAAAGTTTGATCTGGATCCTGGAAATGATCCTATCTTCCAATGGTGAAAAATCCTTTAACCTTTTACAGTGTTGCACATACCCGCAAATTCTAATAAGTTGTTGTTTGAGCCATTTCCAACCTATACTGAAAATTTCATCAAAATCTATATACTACTACTAGGGCTGCGAGACGGACCAGGAGCAGGCAATGGAGAGAACAGGGTTGAGGTGGACGTGTGGCACGTCTCTGGCCGACTGGCTGTCTCAGGAGGAGTCGTGTGGAGGGGATAAGAGAGGTGATGAGGAGGAGCAGACTGAGGTGGTATGAGCATGTGGTGTGTAAGGACAATGACTGGGTGAAGAGATGTACCAATCTGATGGTAGAGGGTCTCAGACATGTCGGAAGACTAAGGAAGACCCGGCAGGAGACCGTGTCAGCCGACGTGCCACTGCTGGGAGTCAACGAGGAGGATGCCAGGGTTTCTGGGACAGATGGAGAATCGCCATAGGGAGAGCAAAGGCCAACCCAGTGCAAGCTGAACAGCAGCCTTAAAAACAACTATGGTGAATGCTGATGAAAACATAACCTCCTTAGTGGTGATCCAGAATCCAAAGAGGGGGTTGTGGTTCTAGTGCTTTCTAGTTTGTAATATGACAAAATGAACGTCCTCTAGCATCAGGAGCCTGCTGTGTGTGATTATTACGCCTTCTTAAAAAACGATGTGCTTTTGACCATAGACTGGATAAGAACCTCATCCATTGGCTTTTGAACTGCAGTTTTGAAGCCAGGAGTTTGCAGTCTGATCATCATCTTGGCTATTTGGAGCCACAGGTGCCCATATTTGGACAAAAAAGCAGAGCAGGGGCATTGTAAAGGGTGATGGTGAACCTATGCTAAATGCCAACTCACTGGTATGTAAAGTGGTAAACTTAATCAAATATAACAACTAGATTGTGCACATTGCCAGCGCCTGAAACCAGTGAATTGACTACTGTATATGATCCAGATCTCCACCAAATTAGTACCTTAATGAAATGTTATTAATTTCTGTGGACTGGCTTTTGAGCCATGGCTGTAACCCATCTTTCTGGGGTTAATCCAGAATATGATGGGGACGTTCTCCAAAAGTATACACTTCTATGCTGCAATGAGACAAAGCTATGCTCACAATTTTAAATAGAGACAGAAACAAAATCTTGAATAAAGCTCTTAGTGTTGTCTTTGTGCAAATAATGATTATCCAGGAAAAGTATGTTTTGTTCAATAAACAGATGCTCTGAACATTAGCAAGCAGGTACCTGTCAATCAAAGCCTGACACACCTTCTGGTAGCCCTAAAACCCTAATCATGGAGCAGATGTGAACAGTTGTTGAGGGTCCAAATAAAATGAATGAGACCAGAAGGACCCCTGGAAAAAAAAACAAAATTTTTAAAGAGACATTTAATGTAAGTGTAATCTCTTTGGCTCCATGCATCAGTGATACTTTAAATACAATATGCAATACCCTAACTAACCCTAGTTTCAAACTATAGTCTTTGTCTTTTATTTTGGATGGCATGTCAAACTTATTCTCAAGTAAACTGACATCATACACTAATCACCCTCAATATTATAACCACTGACAGGAAAACTTGATCTCAATCCATTAGAATATCGAAGGGAATAAAACATTACCACCACATTATGTTGTGTAGGTTTGCCATTTTGATGCCAGGACAGCTCTAAGTCAAGACAGGAGCTCTACCAGACTTCTGATAGCTGCTGTAATAACTCACAGAACATTCCATATTAGACATTATAGTCCAATCCAATCCAATCTTTGGGGGGGGGGACTTCTTTTAACAGAAGAGAAAAACCTCCAGCAGAACCAGCAGCTCAGGGTAGGTGGCCGTCTGCCTCAACCGGTTGGGGTTAGTGACACATAATTCATGAATCTAACTTGTTTTTCCAACACATTTCACAAATACTCAACTGGATTGAAATCCAGTTGTTCATCCCTAGAACAGTTTTGCTGGGGTGCTATCCACTGTAGACTTGAACATGCAACAAGATCTTTAGGTTTGGATGCAATAACCTAGTCGTGTACCATCACTATTTAGTCCTTGTCAGAGTTGCTCAGATGTTTGCTTAATTTGGTCAATTTACTGCTTTCAGTGCAAAAACTTTGAGGGCTAAATGTTCACATGATGCCTAATACAGTACATCCACCCACTGGACACTGGAATGATAGAATCAACATGACCATTCCACTAGTTAGTGGTCATAATGTTATGATCAGTATATGTCCCCATACT
The DNA here is from genome assembly GCA_029823295.1 of Pseudamia nigra. Lineage (NCBI taxonomy): Eukaryota > Metazoa > Chordata > Actinopteri > Kurtiformes > Apogonidae > Pseudamia > Pseudamia nigra. The sequence goes on along the minus strand of JAQQAE010008516.1, from coordinate 6,893 downwards.
TTGGAACAGTTTCTTGGGGATAAACAATTAAATGATTTATTAGGTGCAACTGCCAAATACAGATGCTGTCCTTTACACCAGAATCCCAGGTTGAAGTGACTACAAGCCTTTGTCGCATGTTCTTCCAAATCTCTCTTTATATTACTGTTTCATAAAAATACTGTAAAGTCTTATAAATGCTTAAATTATTGCTAAAGTGACTAAAACACAGCAGTATTAACTGTGCTGCAGCTCTAGTGAACCCTCTGTTGGCGTCATCTTTCTATACCGTCTTACTGCAGGGATTCCTTCCACAGTTGTTTTGCTGACACAGTGAGCAGTGTGGAGTTCCCTGTCTCTGCTGCTCTTAGTGTCAGTGCTGGACCGAAACAGCTTTATCTTCAGGTGCTCACTCTGCCTGTGTTGTCATCTCTGGACATTAGATCCTCAGCTGCAGGCGGACAGTTAGATTACCTGTCAGTGTGTGTGTTTTTACGTGTGTGTAGATGCCTGTTCTTCATTTCTGTCTGCAGCCCAGTAAGTATATTTTCTCATGTGGTATTATATAAGCCCTAGACAGCTGGTCCCACTTTTAATGCAGTCACCGTACACTAAAAATCTCAGAGAGGGGAGGAGGCAAATAATCTGGAAAATCATGCCCACTGCCTGAAAAAGCAATGGCAGAGAATAAATGTGTGTGAATAAATAAATGTGAACAAATGTTTTTCCTGATAAGGGTTTTTTCCAATCATCCAGGAGCCTTGTACAGCAGAGGAAGCATGAAATCCTGCTGGCTTTGAGCTGTTTTATTTGTGTATGTTAAGCATGCAGCAGCGTCATTTAAAACCGACCTGTTTTCCATCTGAATTATTAAAGCTCCTCGTTCACATGGGCTATTCTCACAGTTACCTTCATGCCCCCCAGGTACTGTACACTTTTACCTGCCTGGCTGATCAACTAACTTCTGCTGGAAGCTTTATCACCCTGTCAATATTTGTGTTCATCAAGGATCACTCTGATTTATTTCAATATTTTATACATTCGGATGTAAAATGCATTGATAGAAAGTTTATATTGAAAATGTCATTCACTGTTAACCAATCAACTCACTTGAATATGTCTGACTTAACGTAAAAAGAAGTGAAATTAGTGATCAACAAGAGTGTATCAGCAGATTGGCTCATATTTGGACCAATATCAAGAGCAGTGATTTCTATTATTTTGGAATCATAAAGGAAAAGACACATTTATTGCATATTTCAAGTTCAAGTTACAGTAAAAAAAGAGCCTGTTAGTGCTTTATTCAAATTTGTAATTAGTTTCTTATGCTTTCAAAAATTCTCATAAAGGTAATTACAGTCACAACTAAAATAACATTATATTTAAAAGCATGGCATATTGTTGTTTTTCACTTTTATATGTGGCATGATGTGGTTTCCTCACAAGCCCCTAATGTGACAAATATAACATGTTCTGGCAGCAGTTTATGGCTTGTGGGAAATGTAACCTGCTGAGCTTTTCAAACCTGGAGAATTACATGGCTGTTCATGATTTTGCCTTTTCCAGATCCCACTAATTGTATTTTTGAGTTCAGTGTTACCATAATTAGTAAATGTAATCCCCCAAACCACTTTTCCACATTTCCATATGTCTCCAAAATCCACAGAACATACAGTAGCATGCTTATGCTTCTATTTAAATGTAAAAGACGGTAAGATGCTTAGAAATGAACACTGAACATTTCGGTGTTTGCATTATTTAATCAAAATGAAGTAAATCAGCAGGAAAGTCAACAACATGTACAAAAATTAACAAAGTAATGAAAATAAGATTTTAAAAAAGGACAAATAGTCAAGGCAATGAATATAGCTGCACAAAATAATAAACAGAATTAATGAAATTAATTAGAATAAATGTATTCGCAAAACAACCACAACAAGCAAACAAACAAAATAAACAAAATGAACAAAAAATGATCAAAATGAAGTAAAATAAACAATATAATGTACAAAATGAATAAAAATTATAAATAAATTAACAGAATAATATACAAATGGACAACAAGATACTAAATGGTAAACAAAATGAAGAAGAATGAACATGACATCAAATAAAATAATGACAAAAATGTACAGAAATATGAATAAAATCACACAAAAATGATGGAAAATATAGAAAATAATCAATTCAAACAATGATTCAAATGACCATAAATGAGTAGAAATATCTGAAAAATGAACAAAAATGATCAATATGTGAACAAGATAACACTGTAAATACATTGAACAAAAATGAACAACAAACAAAGAAAGTACAGTGGTCCCTCGTTTATCGCGAGGGTTACGTTCCAAAAATAACCCGCGATAGGCAAAATCCACGAAGTAGTCAAGTTAATTTTTTTACAATTATATTTTCAGACAGGCATTAACATTTTCTCGCATTTCTCTCTTATTTAAACACTCAAAATTCAAACCTTTGTCGATTTTAAACAAAAAATAAGTACAGTATTATACAGCAGAACTAAACTAAAGATCAGAAACTGTTTTCAGGCCCAAACATTTGTTTGAGAAATAAAAAAAAAAAGTTTTCCAAAAAAAAAAAAAAAGACGGCTTTTAGAAATAACAAATTTAATTTTAACGATCAACCTACGACGCTGGACACATAAGAAATTATTAACAGTGACTCACGCGTCACAGTTCCTCTGATCGCGCCTCTTCTGCTGTAGTATCTTTTTCCAGTGAAGTCCGTGGTGCATTTGTCATTTTCATTGTGTGAAGAACATAGTTATGGGTAGTTGTTGCCGCTGTTTTTTTCTTCTGGGTGAGAAGATTCTTATAAACAGACAAATCAAGACGCAGAACACAGCGAGTTCTCCTTTAGCCAATCAGGACACAATGCGCATTTATACGCTGTTTTAAAAAAAAAAACATGAAAATTGCATCCGCGAAACAGCGAGGCCACGAAAGGTGAACCGCGATATAGTGAGGGACGACTGCACACAAAAAAATTTAAAATTTCCTTAAGCAAATTGATAACAGGATACAAAAGGTTCCACAGCCCATTTTGAAGTTTGCAAAATGCTGCCATCAACTATAAAAATACGACAAACATTATAATGACCTTGACTTATTCGGAAGTGTTTGTCCTGACATGGATGGAGACAAAGCTTTTATCTGCAGACATGTTTGACATTTTCAACTGTGGAGACAGAGACAGCAGCTAAATTTAAACACTGAGTCGTCTTTTCCATGGTGTGAGTTCTGTTTTGACTGCCTGCATACTTTTTTGTGCCGTTAAAGCTAAAAGGGGCCACCTCAACCATCTTGAGCTAAGCCAGGGATCATATTCCCTCTCTGAGCATGGCATTATTCCACGCTGCGGGTCACGGGGTGATTATCTCTTCCTGTCAGGAATGCTGAGAATTTCCTGCGTTTTCACCCTATTCCGGCCTCGTTAGCAGTTGTGCCTAAACATGTGACAGAGCCTGGTTCCGCTGGCTGTGATTGACCAGCAAACCTTCTATCGCTGTTACCTAATGTTCAGTCTGCGCTGTTTTAAAGGGCCATGTCACTGTTCTCACATCAAGGGGGAAACACTAAATCAAACGAAGTGTATTCACCGGGTAAATAATGTGCACCTGCTCTGAAAAGGCTCAGCTTTGGCTTTATTGTGCCTCTGTCTCTGGAGAGAGGCTTGATAAAGCCACTTCCAGGCACCACCCCTTACCCAGACTGTGTTCCACTGTTCTGCTCATTCTCACTGTGTCAGTCCGAGCCGGACTATAAATCAATCATTGTGTTAAGATGTAAACATTTTTTCTTTTGTTTCTGTTACGGTAAGATCTCACACTGTGTAAAAAAAGACAGTTAGAGAGAAAACGTGTTTGTACTTTTGCATGTTTTCAACCGTTTTCATTTTTTTTATGTGTGTTTTATTAACCCTCACCCTAGAAAGGCTGATAGCGCATTGTCGTCACCTACGTACTGTAGGTGGATGGCTGGGTGGACGCAATGACCAAAGAAAAAAATAATGTATGCATTTCACATGGATACCATCGCCGAATCTAGTAAAAATCTGAATTCTGAAAGTTTGAATTCAGGTGATTTGTCAGAGGACAAACTTTCTGAAAACCTTTAAACGTGATCACTTCAGAAGATTAAGCCTTCATGACTACATGGCTCAAGGTCAAGGTCGGATGTCAAATTTTCTGGAAGTGCTGCAAATGAAATAACTCAAGAAGGAAATTATGTAGGCTTTTTGAATTAATGTTCAATACTGAGAAGATTGAAGACATTTCACTGATTTTATTATTCTTGAGTATGAGCTTGTCAGTGGATTTCCCAAAGACTGATAAATAACATTCTTTCAATGCCACACCTCAAACTGTTTAAGTTATCTTTATTTGCCATATTCATATATACATATATTTGAGCCATCCGTGGGCAGGCACTGTGCAGCTCCAGGGAGGCCTCAGGGGGTTGGGGGCCTTGCTCACGGGTCCATGGTGGTGGTGGGGACAGATGGTGGCCTTCACCTTCCCCCCCAGGTCTCCTGCTGGTCCAGGGATCTGAACCGGTGGCCCTCCAGTCACAGACCCGCTCCTCTAGCCTCTTGCCCACTGCCCCACATCTATACCACATTCTTCCATTATTCATATGATTGAATGACTAATTCTCTGCTCAGCCACCTTCAGTAAAAGACTAGCTTGATGTCAACCTCCACAATGATGATGTATTCTTTCATTTCATATTATTTTGACCTACCTGTCAACTGTCAGAGGCCATAACCAAGTCAGACTTTTACTGTGAGGAGGCTGAGGGGTACAATGGTGTAAACTTTGATTTTTTACTCCATGTTCATTTTAATATTGTCAGTGTGTTTAGTCATAGTAATGCACGTATGCTCAGATGTCTTTAGATTCATTTCACTTTCACTTCATTTCCATTAAACAATGTTAGAAATAGCAGTTTATCAGTTTATTTTTAATAATATGAGGTTGATAGTGGTCTATGAATACTACATTTATTTGTATCATATATACCAGTTTGCTCTTCATTTAGTAATAAACTACACTAATCTTATGTCTGTCATGTATTTTCATGCTACTGCTTTTGGAATTAAATCCAGTAGCTACCTGGGTGGAGGACAAAAATCTATGTATGCGTCTATTTTTTATTGTTTTGTATTGTTTATGTCATTCTTATATGTGTGCATCATAGGACATAAAGTCATATTGCATTTATTGTTTTGCTTTTTTATGTTGTTTTTCTCCTTTTGCATTCTTTTTGCATTATTTTTGTCAATTTTTTGTGTTTTGAGTCTTCTACATCTTACTGTGTCTTTTCATGTCTTTCAGATCGTTTCCATCTTTTGCATCACATTCACCTTGTTGCACCTTTCAAACTGTTTTCATCTCCATTTCTTGCATCTTTTACTTACTGTTTGTGTCTTGTTGCATCTCTTACTGATAAAACCTCAACTTTCACCCAGGATAAAATCCTCAACCTTTCAACTGGAATAAAATTATCATTTCACATTTCCTGTATCATGATTGATGCTCTATCACCTCCCTCTACTGTCGGCCTGTTCTCCTCAGTCTGGGAACCTTACTGTCTTATGTAGCTGTTGTTGTGCAGTTTTTGGAGATGTCTGTGGTCTTGATGGCAAACGTTGCTCTTTAACCTTTTGCTGTTATTTTCAGGCCGGATGAAAGCGGTGTTACTATACAAGACAAACTGACTCCAGCCACATTCCTGTGCAAGGGCATTCAAAGAAAAACCTGTGTGCACTTCAGTTGCATTAGCGAGTGGAAGTACTGTATGTTATTTCACTTTACTCATGGCACTTTGCCTAAACATGTTTAGGTGTGTGTGTGTCAGCAGAAGTCAACTCTCAGCTATGTTGTTTGTGTCAAAGGGAGAGAGGAAAGCTGTGTTTGTGTAGGGTGGTGGTGCCGGAGGGGGTGGAGTAAGAATCAGACCCAAGTATAGGCTGTCTCGCTACAGTAACTTTCCCCACCCATTCGACGCCCTTCGCTCCCCTTCCCGCTCTCTCTCCAGCTCCCACCTGTTTTTTGTTTTTTTTTTTTTCAGGACCAGCGGTCAGGGCGGGAAAATGTAGACAGTCTCAAAATGGAGGGGAGAATGTGGAAGAATGACATCAAGGCCTCCAGGGTCCATCCACATTACATATGTGATACAGTAAAGCAAGGACAGGGCTTTGTTTTAATATCAGTGGGACATTTTTTGTGAGGTATCTCTGGATCCCTCTGGACAATTTGAGCCACAAACACATTTTCTGTGTTGAGTGAAATATTAATGCATTAGTTTGTGTTTTTTGTGCATAAAAATGAACAAAATCAAGAAAATGAACAAAATGAGCAACATAAACAGCAGACATTAGCAAAGTAATTAAAAAAATGAACAAAGTATTCCACAAGACTGTGTAAGGAGGATCTAACTACAGAAATGGAATAATATACAGTGGTCCCTCGTTTATCGCGGGGGTTACGTTCTAAAAATAACCCACAATAGGCAAAATCCGTGAAGTAGATTCAGTAGTACATTTGTTTGAGAAACAAACAAAAAAAAAACAACAAAAGCCTTCCTACAAAAAAAAAAAAACAACGATGGCCTCCAGAAACAACAAATTTAATTTTAACGATCAGCCTACGAAGCTGGACACACAAGAAACCACCAACAGTGACCGCGTCACAGCCAAATGGCAATAAAATGAACGAAATTGAATAAAAATCAACAGTGCAATTCCAAAATGAACAAAGTAGTGAAAAAAAATGAACAAATTAAGCATGGACGTGTGCAGTGTCCACGGACACGCTACAAAGTCATAAGCCAAGGTAAGAATACATTTTAAATCATTTTTAGAACTAATTTCATGCATTCCATTTCAGATA
>JAQQAE010008515.1:0-15162 GCA_029823295.1 Pseudamia nigra | reverse complement strand
CGCCCCCCCCCCCCCCGCGTGGGTGTGTGTGGGTGTGTGTGTATACAGTACGTGTGTGTGTGTGTGTATACAGTACGTGTGTGTGTTGATATGCTGTATCTGTAGGAAGTGTCAGCCATTTCAATCCCAACACTGGGAGCACATCAGGAACAGAGGGCCTGAACCAATCAAAGCCCTTAATTGTGGTGACTCACAATAGCTTCCCTCAGTTGAGTTTGCTTTTAACAGCCAATGAATGGACCGTTCTTATATAGACTGGACGAACATTAAAAGGCTGGTGTATATACAGTGTAATACAGAATATATAAAGCCATGCATAACTGACAATATCGTATATAATGGATATTCTGCAGATTTTTTTATTTCAATCTAAACTGCTATACATTTGTAATATGATACTCTTTCAAGCAATCAAAGTCATTTATTAATACTGAATTGAATTGTATGAATTTAAATGTTTTATCTTGTGTAATTAGTTTAATATTAAGCCAAATGTTAGGGCACACACTTGCTCCCTCCTCTTCATTCCAGAATGAATGTTTTTACTGTTACTGGTTTGGACAGTATTATCTGAGACCCTATTATCATTTTCACAATTAGAAACCTTTTTTGCTCGTGCCTCCGTGCGCATGTGGTTTTGACGAAGTGCAGGTGTTTGTCTGCACCTTAATTACAAAAAAGTATATTTATGTTGATATTTTGTAGAAGTCATTTATTTGAGTTTTACAGAGCAACGGAACAATCCAACTCGTGTGGAGGAAATTTTGTTTGCTCGACAAATCCTGTTTTTACTACCGCAGATAATGATGTTCGTGTGAAAGCTGTGAGCTGAGAGACTTGTTTTATTTTCATCACAGAGACGAGGGCTTTGTATTTTAATATTACAGCATGGACATGTGGTTTGTTATGTGCACTGACCTTTCGTCTAACCAGCCGGCAATAACAAAGACTCTTACTACTGTAGAAAGTTGAATGTATGACGTTTCAATTTCAGATGTTCTGATCAAGATTTCACACAGGATTCTACTTCTTCGTACAGTAATGGCACATTTGGTATAAGCTCTTTTTGTTTAATTTTTAAAATATGTATCTTTGTGTCCTGCTCATAAGTATCGGGTTAGACACAACGCTGTGAAAAAGTTTTTGCCACCTCCCTGATTTCTTCTTTTTTTGATTTTTACATATTTCTCACACTTAAATGTTTAAGATCATCAGACAAATTTTAATATTAGACAAAAATAATTAGAATACCTACATCTTTCTTGTCTATCTTTTCTAGTTATTATATACAATGTCAAAGGATATGAATCTGAAATGCATTTTTTAAATGGTGGTTTTCTTCATTAAGTGAAAAAGCTATCTAAACCTGCCTGGCACTATGTCAAAAAGTATTTGCCCCCTAGACCCGAACTGGCAGCAACTGCAATCATGCATTTGTGATACTGGCAATGAGTCTTTCACATCAGTGTGGAGGAATTTATTCCCACTTTTCTTTGCAGAATTGTCTTAATTCAGTCACAGTGGAGGGTTTTCAGCCTGAATGTTCAGTTTAAGGTTATGTCACAACATCTCAACTGGCTTTAAAGATGCAGTCGACAATGTCGAGAAACTATCTAGTAGCACATCATTTGTTGTGGTCCGCTGTAAATGATTTGACAGGCGACCTGCCAGTCAACAAGGTGCACAAGCACATGCACGCACACAGTTGCAGTGGTAGCTACTTTGGAGCTGGCAACTGTAGCTTATCTCATCACAGAATGACTAAGGAGAGACAGTCTGCATTTCAGATTCCTTCAACATCTGGTACAGGTAAGAAAAGAACAGACTTACTAGTTTGACAGCTGTGTTGACTGACAGGTCGCCCGTTTAATCATTTGTATCGGTTCACCAACGAACCATCAGCTTACTTTCCTGACATCATAATATGCACCTTTAAGTCTGGATCATGACTAGGTCAGTTTGAAACATTTATTTTAGAGTTTTTTAATGCATTCAGAAGTGGGTTTCAGATGATTGAGGTCATGTGAAGTGATAACCTCTCCTTCTCCTTCAGGATTTTCTGGTAGATATCAGAATTCCTGTTTCCATCATATATGACAAGTCATCCAGGTTCTGAAGCAGCAAAGCAGCCACAGACCATCACATACAATCACCATGTTTGACTTTAGGTACGATTCTGATAGGCTGGTCACTCCTGGGAAGGTTCTCTGCTCCGTGTTTTCTCCATTTGTAGATGATGACCCTCACTGTGGTTCACTGGCGTCTCAAAACCTTAGAAATGGTTTTCCAACCCTTTCCAGACTGATCGATGCCACAGACTGTTTTGCATCTGTTTGTGAATTTCATTAGTTCGTGGCATGATGCTTTCTTCGCTTTATCAAACAGGTTCTATTAAAGTGATCTTTTGATCCAACATGTCTGGCAGTAATCAGCCATGGTTCTGGCTAGTAAAATTACTATCCAAAAGATGACATTAATCACAATTTAATTCATGATTTAACAAGAGGGCGGCAAATACTTTTCCTCGTAGGTTTCAATCATTTAAAAACTGCGATTTGGTATTTACTCTGGTTATCTTTGTGTAATATCAAAATGTGTTTGATGATCTAAAACATTTAAGAGTGACAAATACAAAAACTAAGGAATTGGGAAGGGGGCAAATACTTTTTCAACAGCAATGTATGTCACTGAGCAGAACAGTATTTGCATCACCATGGCAACTAACCTGATACACTGTGACACACAATAACAGGTGAGATAAGATAATGTGTGCGCTTCAGTTTTGTGGGATAACTGTGCATGTAAACACTATGAACATCCTGTTTACAATGAGACTCGATAACGGATGAGCTGTGTTTCACTGGTAACGCAGGAGTAATCATCCGCTCGTACGCTTATTACAAACTGATAAAATGTCTCTATATTAAACTAGAGGCAATATATATTCCTGCATGTTGTTTATATCCGCTACTACTGCACACAGACATACTCATGGCTCTTTCCCGTTAGACATTATCCGGCTTGTCGACACACTCTGTCTGCTCTACAAACAATTACGTTTTCCAGCTCGATTTCAGTCTGACATGTCTTGCTGTGTCATGTCCCATTTTCAGCCTGTAGAAAATCACATGCAGCATCCATCTCCAGCATATTTCATTCACTGAAGATTGTGTAGACGGCCAAATTAAAATGTACAATTTAGTTATTCCAGTTTGCAGACTTTATTCGCTGGCAAGGGAGAATTAAAATCAGAACTTGTCCATTACTTTTTATTCTTCTGCTTCCTAAATCTGAATGTCATATTGTTCATTTCTGTCTTGCATGCATTTCTACAGTAGATTCATAATTTGATCTGATTTACTGGCCTTTAATTTCACTTAATGCATACAGTAGAAAGCGGCTGCTCACGGTAGAAGTTTGGTTGTGGTTTGCTTTTTAGTTCCGTTGCACAGGAAAAGACTTGACATGTGGAGAATAGTGAAAGTATTATTAGCAATATGTTCAGTGCTTTTCTGTGAAACATGCATTTATAAGGATTTGATTTAATATTTTTGTCATTACAATGTTTTATTGCTCCTGTCACACCTAAAGCATGTTGAAGACAGAGAATAAGGTATACTGTTAAAAAAAGAAAATTCAAGTTTATATTATAATATACAGTACTGTGCAAATGCTTTGGACACCTTGGTTTTGTTGTTTTATCAGATTTTAATGACAATTCTCAATCACAATTCAACCAGAATGCACATAACCGTTTCAGTTTCTCCAGAAAGTGACAGTACCTTCATTTGCACTTTGCACAGAGATGTACCAAATATGAACTCTAGTCACTTAAACCAGATTTCAGTCACTGTTTGCTCTGCTTGCCATAGGAATGGATGTCATGCTAAACATGGATTTTTACCCGTTGAAGCCATTTAGTTCTGATGTTTCTGTTTATACTGTGCACATATTTTCTGATTTTATTTACAATCTTACAAAAACAACAAACCAAATTTGCAAGTTCTACCCCCATATCAATTTTAGCATAAAGTCTGTTCATTTTTGTCTGTGTGTATACTCGTTATAAACTTGATAACAAGACAAGACGAGAAACTCAAGGTGCCTTTGCACAGTACAGTATGTATGTAGAAGACAGTAGAGGTACGTCCTCCTCAGTCCAGTCCAGTCATGGTGTTAGTCTTGTACACTGAAGTCCCACACATCAAAGATTAAATTGTGCAACCTGTTGCAGACTGTTTGGTCATTTACTCTGTGGCTGTGGATGCTTTTCACTAGCAGTCTGTGCTACTCTTTGGTGATGGTCATGCAAATGTTACATGATGATGGTGATCTGTTACACGAGATCAGCTGATATCCAATCCAATCCAGCTTTATTTATAAAAAAGCACGTTAACCCGTCAGGCCCTCCTTTAAAAAACACACACTTTCCCCCTCAAGGCCCTTTTAGGTCACTGGATCATATTAAAAAATACTATTTGTTTTTGATCATTAACTCCAGTCCTCATCATATATAGCAAATGTGAATTCATTTTCGTAATTTTAACCCTTTAAATCAGTGGTCCCCAACCCCCGGGCCACGGACCGGTACCAGTCCATGGGTCAATTGGTGCCGGGCCGCACAGAAAGAACTTACTTTATTTCCGTTTTATTTATTATCTGAATCTGAACAGTGCTATATTTTGAAAAATTACCGGATTCTCTTTGCCTTATTGTCATACCTACATCTGCTGCCTTCTTAAACAGGCTGTGTCGGCTGGAAACGCATAATACATTACAGCTAACTTGAAAACCTGAAACTAGCAAAATGAACGAAAACAAACATCTTTGGAAAGTTTCTTTGCGCAGAGTAAAAGAGCCAGTGAGGAGCCAAAAGAAGAGCCTACGACTTCAAAGACAAACAAAGCTGCATTCTGATCAGCTGATCTGACTGGAAATAGGTATTTATTACAACACGTTGTTTCCACGCATCGAGCCTGCTTTGCATAATATGCAGCATCCGGCTCTAATGAGACAATGAAGCCTTCAAAACTGCTTCGCCACTTAGAGACCAAGCATTCTGCGTTAAAAGACAAGCCTTGAAGTGTGAAGCAGGGTTTTCTGCAGTGACAGAAACCAAAACAAAATTATGGAGCAGACTGGACATAAGCAACACACTTCAGGTGTCATTTTGTCTCCCATTACCCCTCGATGGGACCGTCGGGTTGCAAAGAAACAAGTTCAGGGCTCCCACTGATTCAACGTTATGGTGAGTTGTAGTTGTCATGCACTTTATATTTGTTCTTGTGGTGGATCTTATGTTGAAGGCATGTTTAACCTTTGTTTACACCCCTGACTTTCAAAATGCCATGAATAATAAAAACAATAATAAACAGCAAGAACATGGGACCATAACAACTCTTGTACATGATAGAGGAGGCTTTGAGGAATATGGTGCTACATAACTCGATTTTGGCAGTGGTGGTGGGTTCTGCGAATGAGCGCCTCTGCCACACCTTAAAGGCTGGTCCGCGAAAATATTGTCTGACATTAAACCGGTTCGTGGCACAAAAAAGGTTGGGGACCCCTGGTCTAGATCACATTGTGTCCCGATGTTATGCAGGTGTAAATATAATCTGAACAAAATTGCATCTGTACCATCATTAACCACCGATTTCAATGAGTCGCGTTCAGGTTTTACGGTGAAGGCTTATATCCAGATGGCATCCTGCCAAATGAGAATGTATTATAAATACAGATACAAATGGAAAAGTGACTTGTATCTGAACAATGTAACTGGATAGAGATCACATTTTTTAACACCAGATGTAAATGGGGTCTAAGGGATAGCTCCTGCAGTGAAAATGGCCAAATCTCTACTAGTGGAAACGTTTGTATTATTAGCAAACCAATCTGCATGTTTTAATGATGTAATCGTTTGCAGAATACAGCAAACATTCTGCACTATTTACTTGCTTTAAAACACATAATGATTATGTGTTCTTCAATCTGGTAAAACAGGCCTGTGTATCCCTCTGTGCTGCTTAATCTGAAATCCATTATCTCTACAAGGCCAGTGAAAACAGAAATCTTTAAACCATCTCAACATCCTCGCTCATACACACATACGCACACATACACAACGCTGTGTGACTGGGTTTCTATGCCGCCTGTCAGTGTAGGCCATCTCAGTGAAAACACAGAGAGGAGACAGGCAGCTGGATCTGCCTCCCAGGAAGCTTTTCAACCATGAACTGTCAGGAGAGTGCTGTCAAATTCTCAACCAAAGCCATTTTGTTTTTAAAAACAGGGTGGCATGGGATTTCAGAATCAAGCCAGAGAGCTCACTACATTCTGAGTGGTGTTTTTCTTTGTTGGGTTCAGTAGGCTTGGTAATATTCAGCTGTTACGTGTCCACTGCCGTCAGTTGAAGACGGTGTGATCTGCACTCTAAACCAACCTCTGATGTCTTTGGTATTTTAAGCATGTGTACATTTAAATTGCTGAGTTGTTTGGTCATGCTTTCAAACCACTGCATTGTTGTACTGTGTGTAATGTAACAGACGTGCATATTCATGCAACAGCCGAAGCTGTTTCCACTGCACTTATTCACATTTATCTTCTATTGATATGATCACTCTTGTCCTTAAAATGATAGTATGAAGTTTGTGTTTGAGTCTCTGTGTGTTGCACTGGAGACTGCACAAAATATTCCCAGTTCTCCATCACACACACACACCATACACATCTTAAATACAAAAGTAATTATTTTTATTTATGTACTTATTTATTTGTTATTTTCATCTTGCCCCATGGGACCTACTTCAGCAAAAACCCCCAAACATTTCTGACTGAATTATGCCCCCATTTACACATATCATGTTGTGACTTTAAAAGACAGTTTTACAAGTCAGGAAAGTAGCACTTTGAGACATGGTATAAAACTGCAAAATGTGTAACTACAGGCTAAAAGTACAAAGAGGATGTTGATTCTGTGACGTCATCAACAATGGTTCAGAGTTGGTGAAGAGTCTCTGCAGCTCAACATGAACAGACCAGGATTGATTTTTACCTCATTCACTCAAAGTCTAATTTCATTTGACAAACAATAGAATCGTTTGATGGTTTAATTCAAATGAGATTAGAAAATTATATGGCTCATGCCTTTGACTGTAATGTACTTGTTATCTTAAATTAGGTGACATAACCCAGAGGAGAAGGGGGCAAAGTGGGTGTGACTTAGGCTCTCTGTGACTGTTTGATTTGTATTTAAAAATGTGTGTAACTATACAGAAATGTATTACTGTGCATGAGAAGAAATGATTTGGAAAGTTTTTCACAAGCTGTAACCTGCATGAATAATTGTTTCAATACTGTATCTATCACTCCAGGGCTTCAGAATCAATTAACTTTGCATTTTAAAGTGGCTGAACAGAAAATGAAGACCTTGTGTGTGTGTGTGTGTGTGTGTGTGTGTGTGTGTGTGTGTGTGTGGCCTGTTATTGAAATAAGATCTGTTGCGTGTGACATGAGGAAAGCCTGGACGTCCCTGACTCAACAAGATTACTAGAAGAGGGCTTCATCTCATACACACACACCCACACACACACACACACACACAGGGATTTATGATAGAATAACACCATCACAGATGTAAGAATACATAAATCCCACCCACACGCGCACACAACCTCTTACATCATCCTATAGCACCACCAAAGCGGCGTCATTTCTGCAAACCCGGTTCAAGAAGAAACAAAAATGAGTGTATATGTAACTGCTGATCTCTTACGTAACTCTTCCTATGCCCCCCCCCTCCCCAACCAGGCTTTGTTTTATCCTGATGTCTAAAGGCAAATGACATGGCTGCACCCGTCCCACAACACAGATCAAAACATGACCTTCAGAGAGATCGCCAAACAATCGGGAGTCTATGCTACTTTTTTTCCAACTCCAGAGGGCTCATATTTGTCACCATAATCCCAATTTGACTGCGGTGCTCAGCCCTGACCTGATGCGGGATTAGCAATCAATTCTCAGGAGATGAAACGGGAAGGACTGACGGATAAAGTGCTACATGAGCACCCAAAAATGAAACTGTGATGAAAATTTGGGCTATTCTTTGAGAGGATGTTAAATTTGACACTTGTCTCGCAAAGAGTGATATTTGAGTACTGTGCTGTCGTTAGGCGCCAGCTTCTTTGTACTGTACTGCAGCTCTGCACCGTGAATCCAAAAGAGAAACACACTTGCAGCGAGAGTTTGTCGGGAAGTTGTGGCATGAAGGTGTTTGCGAACGACAATAATACAAGTTCATTTTGACAGGCTTGACTTTTACAAATGTAGGAGAAGAAATTAAGTGTCTTTCAGAGGCTCCCATGTGACCGTCATGAGTGACAGGTAGTGACACTGATACTCCCTGTGTGTGCATGTGGGAGGCCTTGATGGAGTACGCCATGGCTAAAACCACAGATGAGGTTGATGCTAGGGTTGAGCTCGCATAAAATATTTCCAACTGGTTTTTTATGAAGACAAACACAGAAAACAAACAGGAAGGCTGTATTTAAACAGCTTTTAAGGAGCTGTTGCTAATTCACTGCTGAACCAAAGCCAACACATGGTGGCAGAACACTCTTATAATAATATGCAAGGTCACTCGCAACACATTACACAAACATCCAGAAATTGTTCCGAGAGAGAGAAGGAAATTATGGATTAAGAGGAGAGTATGTTTTGTCAAACCAGTGTGTTCGTATCACTCTGAAAAGCATGAGTTTCACAAAGTGGAGTGAAATTGTGGAATAAGTTGGACAATGATACAAAAGGTAGCACAACCATGCATCATTTAAAAAAAATTTACAAACAGTTAATTTTGACAAAATATGCAAATGAAGAGATTATGTAAAGCATTGTGTATTAACAGCAATGTAGCTGCATTTATTTTGTACTAATGTTGTGAAATGAACAAAGGCTGTGATGGCTTAAACTTGCTTTATTGTAAGGTGCTTTTGTGAGAGGGGAAAATATTATAAGTTTTCTTCCTTCTGTTCCTTTTCATTCAAGATTTCTTTTTTTTGTATGAGATATGTTTTTTTGTACAGATATGTTGCTTTACATTGGATGAATGAAATAAAATAAACTACACTAAACATTATCATTTAGCAGAGGGAGGGGGAAATGTGCAGGGATTGTGTTTTTATTTCAAAGACAAGTTTATGTGATTTTTGGACATGAAGAGTCATGAAGCTAAATCTACACCATTAGGGCAGCATGACAGCTCTGAAGCCGAATAAAGTTAGAAAAAAAAAGTGCTAACATTAGCCTAGGACATGTCAAGATGACAAAGGTGGCAGTGCTGACGTGGTCTTGCATATCCGTCTCTATCTCAACTGAACACGGTGCTGCTTCACTCCTGCTTCTTGGTCTCATTTTCAGTAGCTTGAATTAGTGGTGGCAGTATTATTTCATGGATCTACATGTGTTATGACATGAAACTACTGGTCTGAAAATTATTATATGAGCCCAAACCTACTGTCAAGAAAGCTTGACTTTTGTCAGAATACAATAGTCACTTCCCCCAAAAAGTTAACATGGCATTTTGGCTGATCTGACAAAATCAATGAACGACGCCATGGTGGCTCTAGCTACTCTGTCAAACTGTTACAGTTGTGCTTCAGAGTCTTGCTCAAGGAAACATAATCCTGATTTGCTATCACCGCTTTCTGCTTTAACTGCTCGCTACCATGTACATACATTATGCAGCCAGGTCTGGAGAACTGTGAGAAATGTTTACAGCTTATAGATTAAGCTATCAATGTCAAAATGATGAAGGATGATTTAAAAAAATTGCTACATGCTGTAAATGCTATGATGTCAGTAAAGGGATTCCTTCTACTGTCCCTTCCTCTGTTGTGTGTGTGTGTGTGTGTGTGTGTGTGTGTGTGTGTGTGTGTGTCAGCAGTGGGACCCTCTGTGCCCCTGTGGAGGTGACTGCAGCACTTTAAAGCCTGACAGAACGGGCACCTTGGGGAGCTGGCACACACACATACACGCTGAGGTCTTAATATGCCTCACTGACACATAAAGTTAAAAACTAATCACACAACCAGCACAAAGATAACCCATCAATCCTATACCCCGCGTGCATCCTTTGTGTCTCTGTGCTTACACAAACTACACTCACAGGCAGTGGCCTGAGTTTATTAGGTACATATTCCTCGTTCTGGGTTGGATTCCTGTTTGCTTTTAGAATTGCCTTAACTCTTTGTGGCACAGATCCAACAAGGTGCTGGAAACATTCATGGAAGATTTTTTCCATATAGTATATAGTGTGTGTTTGCGTGAAAGTCACATGAAAAACTCTACAGCTCACGACTACTACAATAACTTCTGAGTCTAGAAACTCCATGCACTTCTGGAGCTATTTGTTTTCTATTTGTTTGGTTAAAAAAACATGCTTTAGACATTTAAACAAAGTTAAGTGTTTGTATTATTCAAAATTTTACACCAAATTTTACTGCAAGTGACTATCAGCTCCAAATATTGGTTATCGGCCTCCTTAGCTATTAATAATCGGTATCGGTCCTGAAAAACCCATATTGGTCGATCACTACTTTTTAGCCCAGATAACTGCACTTACTGGATTCTTTCCCTTTTTCAGACCATTCCCTGTAAAACTATACAGATAGTTGTGCATGAAAAGTAAATCTGCAGTTTATGAAGTACTCAGACCAGCCCATCCTGCACCAAAAACAATGCCACAATGCCTGAGGTCACTGAAATCACCTTTCTTCCCATTCCGATGCTCATTTTGAATTTCAGCAGGTCTTCTTAGCCATGTCTACACGTCTAAAAGCTCTCCCATGTGACGGGCTGATGAGCCCTTTGTGGTACCAGGCAATTGAACTGGTGTACCTAATAAAGTGACTGGTGATTGTATATTTCTGACACAGTTGTACCAGAAGAAAACGAGAACACCGTGGTCTTCATATAGACACACAGATTTCCTCCTTGCTCGCTGAATCCCAACTTGGGGCTGAAGGTGGAGGAACAGAATGACTATTATACAGTAGTTACAACACACTGCAGTAAATCGCTATGAGTCATTCTGAGGCCACACAGTCCCACTTCCCACTCAAAGTGCAGCGGTGTCCCACTCCGGGTGGTTCTCTAAACACATCACCCCAGGGATGTGATGAGTCAGTGCTCAGGAGGTATTCCTCTGTGACAGGACCACGAGGCGAATGACTGATGTCACCCTTTCCCTGTTTTGAGCGCTGATCTTTCTAAAAATGGGAATCCGAGTTGCGTATGGATTTATACAAAATTGCAGATACACAAGAATGCGCTGACAGAAATGCTCAGCGCATTATAATCTTCCATTACCCTGTGCGTTGGTTGACCTGGGGCCTCATTTATAAAACTTTGCAAAGGATTCACACTAAAACTTAACATACAGCAAAAAGCCCAAAAATATTCAGATTTACAAAACTATGCATGTGCACACCTGCATCTATAAATCCCAACAGACCGCTGTGAAAAAGTGTTTGCCCCCTTCCTGATTTTTTTATATTTGTTACACTTAAATGTTTCAGATCATCAAAGAAATTTAAATATTAGGCAAAGATAACACAAATAAACACAAAATGCAGTTTTTAAATGAAGCGTCAGTCCGACCACTCCATACTGTATACATACAGGAGTAGATCAACTCTCAGTCGCACTATATTGGTGTGATAGTTTGACTTTTAATAGTTCAATTTTAGTCAAGCTAACATGTTTCCATGTTCTTCTGTTTTTACTTTGACTGATGCAATAATTTGGTGGTTTAAGTGTCATGTAAATGCATTGAATGCGTCTGCGTTTTGGGACCAGTCCATCTTGTGGTCAAGATGTACAGGTTACACCAAGATATTTGTATGTCAGCACCACCTCAATGCCCACGCTGCCCATACTGACTGGCTGAAGACGTAGCTGAGGGCGCATTAACACCAGAATAGTCTGGGGGACTCGGTTCGACGGAGCGGGGGGATGCCGAGAAACGTAGCACTTTTATTTGTTTTGGTTCACATTCACACTGCACTTTACTCACACTTAACATCACGCAGTTCCATGAACTGCTTGTTTGGAGGTGGTATTACCCGAAACAACCACTGGCCAAGAAGAATAAAACACAATGAAGAAGAAAATCCGGCTCACTGATTGGCCAGTACTGAACATGAAATCCATCATACTCAGACGCTTGTTCATCACAAGTAAGCAATGGCGCTCCAGAGGTTTTTCACTAGAAGCTGCACTGGATGAGCAGCAGGCGACGCAGCAAGTTATCCAGTGTGTTGCTCCGTGTAGCCATTCATCACCGCTCTCATTCACTTCTTTCTTCAATATGAATGCATTTGTTCAGCATGCTGGATATCTTGCTGCTGAGAGCAACATACTACAAAATGTCTTGATGGCGTTCATTAGGAGGGAGTTTTTCTGACTCCAATCACAGAAGGCATTTATCAGATGTCTGTATTCCCCTTCCTGTTCATTGTTGATACATGCTACAATAGAAGTGTCATCAGAGTATTTCTGGATGTGGCAGGACTCGAGTTGTATTTGAAGTCCGACGTGTATAGTGTGAACAGGAAGGGAGCCAAAAAAGTCCCCTGTGGAGCTCCAGTGCTGCTCATTACTGTCTCAGAGACACTGGTCCCCAGCCTGATGAACTGTGGTCTTCCCGTCAGGTAGTCTGTGATCCAGGAAACAAAAGAGGGGTCCCTCCCACATCCCTTTGAGTTTGTCTATGAGTAGGATTGTATTAAATGCACTGGGGAAGTTACAGAACATAATCCTCACATAAGCACCAGCCTCCTCCAGATGCGAGTAGGCCCAGTGGAGTACGTATAGGACAGCATCATCTGCTCCAATATGTTCTTTGAATGCAAACTGGGCGGGGTCCAGTGCATGTTTGACATGGGGTCACACCAGTCCCAGAATCAGCCTTTCCAAGGTTTTCATGACGTGGAATGTGAGGGCCACCGGTCTGTAGTTGTTAGCTCAGCTGGACACATAAGTTTGGGCATTGGAACAATGCATGATGTTTTCCACAGAGCCAGAACCCTCCCCGGTAGCAGACTCATGTTGAAGATCTTGATGAGAGGTTCACACAGTTGAGTAACACAGTCCTTAAGCAGCCTTCAACACACACCATCTGGACCAGCTGCCCTCGATGTCTCGGTTTCCCCAGCTCCATCCTGACACCAGCTACAGTGACAGACAGTGAAGGGGGTCCAGGGGAAGGAGGGAGATTAGTTGCTGTGGTGGAGATGCACCCTTCTGGAGCAGTCAGAGGAGAAGGAGTCAGTATCAATCCCAAACTGGAGAAGATGTCTGAAGATGAAGGAGGTAGAGGGAGTTCACTGGCTCTATACATGCCAATTGCCATCACCGGGGTATTCTTTTTGTAGCCAGTGATGGTGTTACGTCCCTTCCACGCCTCTCTGATGTTATTGTCTTGTAGTTTTCCCTCTAACTTCTTTTTGTAGTCCAGCTTGGCCTGATTAAGGCTCCTCTTCAGCTCCTGTTGCACCTCTGTGAATCTTTCTCTGTCACCATTTTTGAAGGCCTATTTTTTTCTGGTTGAGGATGTCTTTAATTTCACTGGTTATGTAGGGTTTATTATTAGGGAAGCATTTCACAGTTTTGGTAAGTATATGAGTGTCGCAGTAGGGGTTGTTTTTTTTTTTGTTTATCTATTTTGTTGTTGGACCAAATTTTAACTTCAGCTGACTTTGTGTAGTGTGCAGTGGGAAATGATCCTGCTCTCACATGGCTGCTGAGCGGTTGGATGAATTTCATTAATTTCATAAATTCTGCTTGGCCAGTGCCAGGTTCTCTCATAGCTTAAGCAGAGCTATTAGCTGATCCCAAAACATGGAGAAGTTAACAACAATAATCCTGCCACATACAAATAAACATGACCTGCACTTTTTGCATTGTTCAAAATTTTGGACCAATCACAGGATGGGCTACCGTTATCGTCATCCAAGCCATCTGCATGTCCATATGCACCAGCTCCTCACATTCAGCACACAACATGACACTAATCGTCACGGCAGCACACATCTGCCTAGTTAGCATAGTTGCTAATACAAACCATACAGTACAATACATCTGCCTGGGAGTTTTCCAGTGAATTTTACTGCATTTGTCATCAAATGCAGCTAGTGTAGCACATTATTTTTGCTGTGTCTCCTTATACTTGACATACATAGACTGGTGGAAGCTTATATGTAAGTGACAGCATTTTTCAGTTACTCATAACCAGCTTTGATCTTCTATTGTGAATGATTTGCTTTGTCATATGATCTAGTTTTCAGTGAGTTTGTAAAAATGAACGTGTTAATCTGGATTAATCCATTTGCATGATTAATTAGATTAAACTTTTTAACACAATTAACATGTTAACACGATTAACGCACAATAACTCATATATCAAGTAAAAAGTGGTGAAATCTTATGTTACATCTGACCCACGTCACTGACAATTTCTCTCGTATTTACTGCTTCAAAGTCGATTTAAATGTAAAAGTATAAGTCTTTACACATTTTGAAACAAAGTACATTAGTTACTGATGAAAACAATGAACCAAGTGTAAAAAAACAAAAACATCTCAGCAGAACATTACAGAGGTTCAGTTAAGTTCTACAAAGCAGGTGTAATTTTCTTTAGCTACACAAGTTTAAATTAGAAAAAACATACATATCCCACTTATTGTACATAAAATATACATGAAAAACAACAAATGGGTACTAGTTGTGATTAATCAAAATTAATCCAGTGACCCTGTGATTAATTTAGATTAATAACAAATGGGTATCAATTGTGATTAATCAAAATTAATCCACAGTGACCCTGTGATTAGTCAGATTAAAAATTCTAATTGTTTGACAGCCCTAGAAAAAAAAACATATTATTTGTTTTGGCTGCTTGAGGGTTTTTTGCTGTTCAAAAAACAAATGAATATACATCTTGTACATTTTGAAAGAAGGAACATTTTTTTAATGTCGCTGATCGTTTTTTTACGGCAATTTTTCAGACATAGCAAAGTATGAAAACATCTCTGGAAGCACTTCCTGACCACCCAAAGCCTGTTTCAACTCCTCCTTGAAGACAACACGACACTCTTCCTTTTTCAG
>JAQQAE010008514.1:0-15162 GCA_029823295.1 Pseudamia nigra | reverse complement strand
TCCATTTTTTTTTACCCCTTAATCCTTTCAAAGGAGGGGCCCGGGGTGGGGGGGGCTGGAGCCTATCCCAGCTGACTTAGGGCGACAGTGGGGTACTTCCTGAATAAGTTGCCAGTTCATTACATGGCTGCCACATAGAGACAAATGACCATTCACACTCACATTCATACCTATAGAAAATTTTGAGTGACCAATTCATCTAATTATTTAAAATAATTATTATAAAATGATTATACTGTATGTAAAATTATATTTAAAATTACTCAAGAATACAATTTACTTTTTTAGATATATAAAAATCACTTTAAAATCATTTCATACTTACTAATCTCATCATACTTACTAAAAATACATAAACTACAATGTCTTAGAGCATACCTGAAATGAGCCCCATAAAATGTTTGAGTGACATATACTGTGTCTGTGAAGATTCTCAGTCATCCAGGCCATGGTGTCCAAGGCGTGTGGTTTTTCATCTGTCGACTCGACTGGAAATTTGGTTTGAAGACCTCAAGAAGCAGGTTTGGTTTGAGCTTGGTGTGAAGAACTGAAGAAGCTTCCTGGATAGGTAGCAAAACGTCTTCAAACCAAATTTCCAGTCCAGTCGACAGGAGGAAAACCACACACCTTGGATGACATATGCTGTATATATAAGTAAACAAAAATGGAGCACAGAATATTTTTGCTTCACTGTCTAATTTCCACTGGTTTTAAAATCCATTTCATGTCTGGCACCAGAGATCCATGGCTGGGACTGAGAGATGTGACCTCTGGCTCCTTTCAGGAGAATTAGTGCCAAGTGTCCAGGGTTGGCAGACCAGAGTTTTGGTGTTAAGGTGCAGAGGAGACACTGTCACAGACACTGGACAGAGCACACTAACCTTCTCTGTCACAAAGTACTTGGTTATTTCAGACAGAGACATCTCTTTTGTGTCCTGGAGTTTTACTACGCTTGCAAGGCTTTGCAAAAGTCTGATGTTTGCCAGGAAATACATGTGTATCAGGCTAACTTAGTGAAGTGAGGCAGCATTAGTTACAGCCATCACATTGAGGCAAACTGAGGTATGCTACAGTGCAGACTTTCATTACATCATTATATCTTAATTCACAGGTTTCTTTATAAATGGTCTTTGCTATTTTTGGTGCAAACAGAACAGTAGCCCGAAAATGTCACAGCTGTGCAACAATATTCACAAAGAAATAGGAAAACTGCAGCATCACTTAGTTGTTTTTTTTTTCTTTTTCCCTGTGCAGACATGTCTTCTCTTCCAGGTCACTGAAGTAGGACAGTCTCTCAAAAAGAGGACAACAGGGGATAAATCTGGTGCACCTCGATTTCACTGTTTAAATAAAGTCGTTTCTTATGTACACTTCATTTTGCTCATCATGGATTGTTTGTCGTCATTCTGCTGTCGTCATTTTGACACACTCTGAGTTGTACATCTTACACATGAAATCGGAAATGTTACACAAGTGTGAGAGTTTGTTTGTGTGTAACACTGCGAGAGAGGGGGCATCTTGGCTAGCCCCCTGTTTGACCCCCGTTCACCCCTTCTCTCACTCCTCCCTGGATGAGTCTTCTCCTAAACATGTGTGCAGCTGTCAGCTGGCAAGTGTTTGTGTCAGTGTGTGTTGCATGTGCTTGGATGTGTGTCTTTATACACATCTCATTCTCTATAAACTCAGTGCAGTTTTTATTGAATATAGTCAAAGTGAGTAAGTGTGTAGAATACTAGGGTTCTTTCTTTACCATCTCTCCATGTATGAGATTCTGGCACATTTAGCAAACACTGGATTTTCTTTGTGGTCCAAAAATTATGCGTTGTCAGATATTACTTGTATTATGAATATGGTAGCACAGAAAACATGTTACCATAGTGTCATAATGTTATGGCTTTTCTTATCAGTCTGTGTTTTCATACACACAACATATATGCTGCAGTCGTTTCCAGATCAGCTGGTGGATGTTTGCTAAATTCTGTTTCAGGTGTTTTTATAACAGTGAAGCCAGGGTGATATTCAGCCTGTTTATTAGTCTGAGGTAAAGTTGATAATGTCTCTGGTGACAACATCTGGTAGTCACATGAGAGAGATGTTGGCTCAGTCTATAGAGATGATGATTGGCTCTCAGTCTTTGTCTCCCTGTTTCTCTCGAAACACATGCAGTTATGCATGAGCTGGGCAAACCAAACTATAATCAAGCTTGTGTCTGTACTTGTTAATGACTTTGAATATTTCCTTTTCTGTCTCTTAGCTGCTGCTCCAAAATTAAAACGGATGAAGAATCCATTAGTAGTGGACGAGGGAAGCAAGCTCACAGTGAAGTGTGAGGCCACGGGGAACCCTCTCCCGACCTACAGATGGTTCAAAGATGGCAACGAGCTAAAGAAAAGCAAAAATGTCAGAATAAGGAACAGCCAGTGAGTACAAACAGCCACTCTGTGCAAACTTCATCTGAAAAATATAACGTGCACAAATAGAGCAGTACACACAATCACAGCAATGTTAATACATTTTAGGATCTGCACATTTGAACTGTTTAAAATGCCATAAAGAGTTAAATAAAGGTGAAAATTTTAAACCACTAAAGCACTTTAACCACATTTTGGATGGAGTAAAACCAGGGGTTAATGATGGCTACATGATAAGTGGCATCTCCCTCCTACTTGCTCGTTCCTTCCTTCACCTGCATCCTTTAGCTCCACCCCCAAAATCTATACAGCAAGTTAACCAACATGACCAAGAAAACCATGTGGGCTGTGGAAATGTGCATGTGAGTTACTACCAATTCTCTAGTTAGCTTTCTCCATGCAAAAAACGATCCAAAAATTAACACAAGGGAATGGATATTTGTTTGGTCAACTGACTGTTGTATTGGGGTTTCCTTGGAGCCACATTATAGTATTTATCATTCATTTTTATAATGATGTAGTGTCAGGTTGTTAAATTCTTCTTATCTGGTTGCTTTTACATTTTAGTATGACATTCACAGGTGGCATTCCCATAGTTTAATCTGTATACTGTCTATATACTGACATGTTACTGTATTTAGAGCAGCAAGTTGGCTCATATTGAGACCATTTGTCAATAACGTCTGTCTTGATAATGGCTTTCATCCATGTAATGTTCACCAATGCCACTTGAAACAGTCTTATGACAGCCTCAGCAAAAACCAAACCAATCTAACAATACTAACCTTAAGTGAATGTCTGATTTTTTTATGAAAGCGTCTTGACTCATCCTGCAGATTAGAGAAATTTGTGTTAAATTCACAATAACTACAAATACAGGTAAAACCAAAGAAACCCACAGTAAGCTAGTGAGCTGCTGCACTTTGGCTTAGTTTTACCTTGATGTTCTGACTGAAAATGATCAAAATGAACAAAATAAGAGGGGAAAAAAATGAGCAGAATAAGAAATGAAATGAATAAATGAATTCAAGAAAAAGGCAAAAATGAACAAAATAAGAAGACAAAACTGGGCTAAAAGAACAGAACAATCGAGGAATTAAAAATAAGGAATGACATGAACAAAATATACAACGAAAGAGTAAAATAAGAAGCACATTGAACAAATTATCAAGAAACTGAACAAAAATGAATAAACAAACAAGGAGAGGAAAAATGAGCAAAAATAATCAGGAAGGAGACAATTTTTTTTATTAACGGTAATAATCAAGAAAACTAACCAACAAATTAACATGATAACCAGAAAAATGAACAAAAATGAATATCAAGAAAACAATAATAAAATTAATATAAACTTTAATGTAAATTTTGTCAGTTTCATTGTTTGAAAGTTACTGCACTTGGCCTTTGCAGAACATGTTTGTTTTATGTCTAAGTGGCTCAATAGGAGAAGCCAGTTGTTTGTTCATGACATGCTTAACATCAGTTAATCTGTTGTCGCTCACTTTATCTGTTATTACACTTGCAGATTGCAGAATGTTGTTTCGTTAGCTGGAACAGTCCTTAGGCAATATGTCCATACCATTACATGTCCCACTGTTGAAACACCAAAAGGCTGCACACCTTTATCTATTTATGGCTTGACCCATCACCAACATGTTACTGCTCCCTTGTGGCACGGCACATAAATAAGGATTTCAGAAAAACATACAACCACAAAACTAAAGTCAACTGACATCTCTTGTGTTGGAGCCATCATACATGTCAGTCCACTAGGTGCAACAGCTCGCCAAGGTGTGAGCACTCCTTTTTTAACTGCAGACTAATGAGCAGATTTAATCTGATGCAGGTGTTAGTTTTGGAAATGGTGATTTCATATTTTTTTCCTCAGAATTGAGTGCTTCCGTAATTTTTTCTCTTTGCTTGATCTAAAAAAGCAATTGTTATTGACTACCACATTTTTTTTCTGGATTTCTTTTAGTGTTTCTTAAAGCCACAAAGTTGCCATTTTTAATGACTTTAGTTTTGTGGGATGCCTGTGATCTGCTTTATTTCTACAGAATTAAACAACTGAACAAACATCCTCCAAGACTGGTGATTCCATACTTTTTGCCAGGGGTTGTATTTTGGCTCCAGTGGTACATATGTATACACGCACGTAGCTACGCAGGTGTTCATGTTGTCTGATTAGATGTATTCTCAGGAGACTCTGGGTGCATTTAAATGAGCTATGACTGACATGTCCCTCACACTCTTTTTCATGTTGCTCTATCTTTCAGGGTGGGACAAATCACCATGTTGTCAGTGTTGTAGGTCCATTGAGTTTTAAAACATGTTACACCGCCAAGCCTCAGCCTGACAATAGCTCTAATCAAGCACAAATCAAAAACACCTGTGTGGGTGTACAGAGCCTTTAAAAAACAAAAACAGAATACTGTTGGGTAATTCCAGCATCTGATGGCGTGGTAACCTCTTTTGGCCACTATGAGCACCGTTGAGCACAAACTATAAAGGCTTGATTTGTATTTATGGAGTGTTGGATGCAGTCAACAGAAATGGTACTCAGGTAAAAATAGTGTTACATAATCATTATAATGACTCAAGTAGTAGAAAAGAAGTAGTGAGTAATTTCATAATATGGAATTTATTATAGCGTAATATATTGCTTTTGAAAAGGTAATAACAATGTAAAATCCACTGCAATTATCATAGTAAAGTTACACATCAAGTAGATAAATGTAAAGCTACTGCTGTTATACATTGTTTTTGCTTATTGCTAGATTTTTCTTTGGAACTATGACACATTTGTCATGTGTTTCCAAAGGAACTGGGTGGATGTGTTAGTTTTGTTCATCTTTGCTCATTTTGTTGCTTAGTTTGTTAATTTTCTTGTTTATTTTATTAATATTTTTTCACTTTTTTTGTTTTGCTCATTTTTTCTCCTTTTATAAGTTTGCTCATTTTTTGGGTGAATTTTTGTTAATTTTTACTTATTTTTGCTGAGTTTGCTCATTTCATTAACTTATTTGTTCATTTATACTGACAATACTGCCCTTATTTTGATTTTGTTCATTTTTGCTCTTTGTGTTTCTTAGTTTATTCATTTTTTAGTTATTTTTTGGTCATTTTTACTTATTATTTGCTGAGTTTGCTCATTTTTTTTTTTATTAATTTACCTATTTATTTAGGTTATTTTTGATCATTTTTTGCTTAATTTGATTTTTTTTTTTTTTTTGTTCATTTTTGATCATTTTGTTGCTTTGGTGGCTACATAAAATGCCTCCAACTAACTGAGGTGTATTGCCAAATTTAAATCAAGTACATTTTATTTCATCACAAATGAAACTAAGAGTGGCCTCAGTACTCTGCAAAAAAAGTGGTAAATGTACTTGAAAACTGCTCACGCCTGGATTTATGTTACAAAGATAATATACAAAACAGCAACAAAGCCTCATATGATAAAATGTACCGTGTAAATGCTGTCCTTTCAAAAACAGCTTTTCACATGTATTTTGGGCCTGCATGAGCGATTCTATCTCCCAGTGAAAGTAGTTGTTGCCATGCTGCTGTCTGCCCTGTTGTCTACCTCTTTGTCCCCTATGTTCCCACTTGTTGCGTTTCCATGCTATTTCTTCCCTGCTCTGATTCCCCTGACTCAGCTGTGCAAGTGTTGTCTCCCACAGGAAAAACTCCAGAGTCCAGATCAGCAGAGCAAAACTGGAGGATTCTGGGAATTACACATGTGTGGTGGAGAACCCGCTGGGAAAGGACAACTCCACTGGCACTGTTAACGTCCAAAGCAGTGAGTACTCTGAGTTCTAAGCAACAAGTTAGGTGGCACAGATGTACTGGCATTGTTGTTGTTGTTATGACTGTTCTTTTGCCAATTGAGAGATCCAAAGGAGCCATCTCAAACAGGCATGTAACAGTGGTAACACGCATGGAGAACAACTGTCCACACATATGCTTTGGCCATTTATCAGTGGAACAGCACAATGGACTTGGAAGTGAATGGAATTTAAATTCAATGTATGGCGTGATCTCTCATTTTTTCCTTCACTGCATGCTCCTGGCAATGTGAAATCCCTCAAAACTGAACAATGCCTTAGATCAACACTAGTACACCACAGCAGAAGCAGCAGACTTTAAAGCAGAAAACATAAGCGGGACTAAAATGGAAAAATGTTTCTAAATGTTCAGCATGTGTGATAGAATTTAACAGGCTTGTTCGGTAGTTGTGCGCGCGCATCGTCAAGTTTTGCAAAGTACTGTAGTAGATGAAAGAGTTTTGATGACAGCTGCTTCCATTTGGTGCGGTGGTGAGTTTGTGTTTGTTCCAAGCGGTGCGGGTAGTGAGTGTGCGGCTGCTGTGGGTAGCTTGTTGACTAAGTGGATAGTGCTAGTGTAAAAAAAATATAAGGACCTTACGGAACAGATAAAATTCATGCCTTTTTCAAGGTGAACTTGATGTTATCTGTTGTTGGACTGTCAAAGAACTATACAGCAGGTTGTCTGGCACACATGAGTCAGAAACTGCTTGATGTTCTTGAGTAACGGCAACTTCCTGCTGGCACACTGAGTTCACCTGCCTGCTCTGTCTGAAACCTTCTGTATAATGTTTCAGCTGACTTTGATACTGTGTAGATACTTCAACGTTGAGGAGCAAGAGGCAGTGCACGATGCTGTTTTCATTAATCTAACATCACATATGACGTAACATGATTTTTCTTTATGCTATTGCAAGTGAGCATGGCAATCAGATTTGACTTTTAATATAGCTTGTGGAGTCACTGAATTAAGATGCCAAAGAAAGTGTGACATATACCTCAGCATGAGAGATACTCTCCTTCTTGTCACTGACCTTGAAAACAGAGTGATTTCTGTGGACATCCCACACAGAGAGGAGTAGCTACTGAGGAGAAGAGAAAAACTGGACTTAAGCCATCACTCAAGGTCTTTGCATTCACATTCAAGCCCAAAATTCACTCTGCCTTCTCTCTTTACATTCTTTAAGACTACCTTTTAGTGCTGTTGTTTACAGTATGCAGACTTAAGCTGAGCAGTATTATTACAGAAAGGGCCCTTTGTGTTTGAAATACAGAGATTCTCAGTGGTTTCAACATGCACGTTTGATTTCCTGCAAACAATTGTGCAAAAAGAAGTCATCCATCTTGCATTTAAATGGGCCAGTATATTGCCTCCTTTTATTTTATGACATCTAAAAGCTCCACCTGATTTTATGGCCATATCTTGTGACTGAAATCCATGTGTTTGTGTTGACTTTTGGCTTTGCTCCAACACAGTGATATATTACTTTTCACCCATGAGCATGTAATATTTAAAGGATCATTGCCCTGAAACTCCATGCTCTAGACATATAGTGCTCACATTTATGAAAAATTGATTTGATAAATAGTTATCTCTGGGAAACAATCATGTTAATGGCAATTAAATGAAATAGGTCAGTCTGTGCTGGAGTCCACAATGGTTGGGGAATCCCTGGTGGTTGCACCTGTTTGTGTGATGTTTAATGAAGGCTTAAGAACATGTGACTAGGGGAACTTGAAACTCTATATGATGATCTTAGCAGGAAAAAATACTGGTGTAATACTACAATATCAAAGAAAATCTACTATTACAAAGCAGTGAACAAGTTGGCTGCAAGTCCGGTAGCTGAAATGGATAAAACACGGCTGATCAATATGATACTCTAGTGTTTGGACTTAAAACATGATATGAGCACATCTGGTATCACATACTGCATGGAGTTACATCCAGTGTTAAAGCGGATTTGTGCATGATGGTGCCTCTTGCTTTGAATCGCACACATCTACACACTTTGGTGTGTAAATGCACTGTGTGTCGGTGTGTTCTTTTGTGCTTCTGTCTGTCAACACTGACATTTCCTGCAATCACTCCTGGATATACACACAATAGCATCTCTGTACGTCTTATCATGTGCCATGATCACTAGATGTCTGTCTCTGTGTGTTTTTGTTTGTGCATGTGGGAATGTGTTTATTCACTGTTCAATAAAAATCTCCCATTGTGTTACAACAGCACGCCTAGTTCCGTCATGCTTCAGGGGAGAAGGCAAGACGAGGCGAATCAGGTGGTATGTCCATAGGCTGAGGGAGGGCTTCACTCAAACTACATATGTCAGTAAAAGGAAATAGCAGTAAGCAGTGCATAGTGGTGTGATTATCATAGACTGATGAAATGCTACAATGCTGTGTAAAAAAGACATATAGTGTTTGCAGGGAATGCCTGTGACAGTAAAGGGCTTTTCTCTGTCACAGGAGATGGCATGTAAAACATTACTTTAAAACAAATATGCTAGTGACTTTGTTTTTATGCAGAGGACATTCAGTTCATTTAGAGAGAGCAAAAGAAGGGAGCATGGATAAAATGTGAGAGCAAATACTAAATCAGGGAATGTATGACAGAAAGCAGACAAAGACATTAGGATAGGAAGCAAGAAGGGGAAATATCTGGAGGAAAAAGAGACAGGCAGTAAGGGCGATTGAGAAAAGTATGAAGTGGAGGACAACAAGAGCCTGCTGTGTTGCAGAGGAGACTTTCACACCCATTTCAGAATGCAGCTAGTGCTTGGTCGCATTGTCTATGGCATCTTCTTACTATATCTGACGCCTAGAGACAGTTGGTATTGGACAGTCTTTTCAGCCTTATGTCAATGACAGTTCATCAGACATGTGTACATGCTAACACAACCGAAACCTTGGCAGACTGTGGTCTTTTATAAATATCCAGTGCCCTTCTGACATGTGATAGACAGAAAGCAAATGATAGGCAATAAAGTCAAGCAGCAGTTCTGCAAAAGAGCAGCCTCCTATCCTGTGCAGTGTAGCACATGGCTGTGCTTGTTTGCTGTCTGTTCTGGTGGAATCAGGCTTCGGGAAACCATCACTCAGCTCCACCACATGGCGAATACAAGCCACCACAGCCAAGCTCAGCAGCTCACAGGCTCCCTTTTTGCACCAGTCATTGATTTTACTGGTTGTACTTGTATCATATATAGGCAGGCTGTCTTTAGATTTGCTTTAATACAATGAATGCATTTAGTATGTGAATGGTGGGGAAAGGTGAGGCTGTAATATTTCTGCATTGCTTAGTTTTTGGAGTAAATAATGCAAACACTGGATTGGTTTTCTGTTTTGCAGTGTTGTACTGTGTTGTGAGATTAAAGTGATGCATTTTTTTCTCAAACGAAATTTCATAAACGAGAATTTTATAAACAAGTTTGAACACAGCTTCAGTGGATATCCATAGTATCAATTAAATAAGGTATGCCAAAGAAATCTGACACATGGCCTTGAGGTGTGATTAAATACTGCTGGAATTGTACAAACATTCCTTATATGAAAAAAGCCCTGTTTTTTGTGCAGAATGTGCCCTAGAAAGGAACATGAAGAAAGGAGCTGAAATATTACTGAAAATGGCAGTAAAAACAAAACATATTAACTCTTCTTGATCGTGCACATAAACGCTAACTACTCAGTCCAGTCATAGCGATATTTGTGAAGTAAGACAAACGTGACACCCGTACAACCCACATTGTACAGCACAATGTACAAATTTCCCTTAGAGAAAAAAGTAGCTTGCGTGTTCAGGGCTAAACTAAACTCAAAGTGAACCCTCATGCATTTTAAAGCACACAGTACACTGTGGCTTCATGCCAGCCATGCAGTTTGCCAATAACATTGAATGATTGGATTTGTGGGGGATTTCACTCATGCCACTTTGTTTGACCAGTAGAAAAGAAATGCATAGTGTCAGCTGATTAAGTGCCAGTTACTGTATAATTATTCAGTACAGATGGTTGGATATTCTGCTGAGTTGAATGTTTAAGTTGCTTGTTATCACTGTTTCTTGCCTTAAGTCTTATTTAATACTCTCCCCTGCTCAGATTATAGCTGCTTGGGAGTTTTGAAACATGGGATCAATCTTACATTTTCTTCTAAATTCACTAGGCCTTCTTCCATGTTAGTTTTTTGCCAACACTGGCATCATGACAGAATTCACAACAGTATACAACATGTGTGTGAGGGAGTGTGTCCTGGTGGTCTGGAATATCATATGTTCTTGTAACATTTTCTGTAACAATTGCCGCCTTTCCAGCATGATGTTTTCAGCCTCATGCCCAACCCCCAGCGTAGAGGACCAGGGACCATTTGTTGTCCATGCAGTCTGACCTCTACCCTGTAATCAGTCTGGCATGGTAAGGCCTGCTGGCCTTCTGCAAAACGGTGTAGTATATCATCGACTGTTTTCTATAAGATCACTGTGATGGAGCAACACTAGTCAACGTTTGCTTGGCTCCACGTGGCTTCAGATTAAGGCCTCCCATTATCCTACAGGCTGCTGTGTTGTGATAAGCGCTTGTGAGGCAGCCATGTGTCTACAGGCTGCAGGTCACATCCTTGGGGGGTGCTGTGCACAGCTCCACAGAGAGAGTGTGTGAGCGTCCAGGAATGTGTTGATGGAAATCACAGCTGAACATATGATTGCTCCAACCTCAGCAGTCATGCTGGGGCCCACCAGCAACAATTTCGCGCATGCACGCACACAGCCCACACATACACACACGCACATACCTTTACATGTTTTCACTCACCATCCTGAAGCCAAACACAGTCACCCCTGTCAGAGAACTAATGCTTAACCAACTAAAAATGACCTAATAACTCCTAAAAGCCGGTGTAAAAAAACATTTTAGGACCTTAGGCTAACCTTCGTATGCTCAGTTTGTTGAGATAAAGGCTTTACAAGGTGTCCCTCAGGCATACTAGTCACCGCTGGACCCTGTTCCATCATAACCCATATGTTCTGACCCACACTTCAGGCAGCTGCTGGAAGCCAAACTCACTATCTCATGGACATTGTTTTTCTCTCTACCACTGCATGAAATATGGCTTGGACAATTAATTATTAAAACTAAGCATAAACAAATGCAGCTAATTGGCCATGACTTCACACATTACGTTAAGAGAACCAAGAGAAGATAAACCACTCATGAAGTAAAGATGTGAAAATATGACCTTTACACCTTCTCTGGATATAAATAATGGTTATTTAATTGAATTTAGTAATTGGGACAGAAAGAAAAAGTTTACGTTCATGTAAATTCACATCTATGAACAAAAAATCAGGTGTTTATTTTGTTTCTAAATCTATTTTAGTTTATAAGTCAGATAAAGCATCTTGTTTAAACAGAAAATTATGTAAAATTTAGGGGTGATTGTTTACTTTGTCTGAACTGTTAAATAATTAGTAAAAAATTTGAATGAGGTAATGAGTAATAAAAGTAATTAGTAATTTAAATTTAAGAAATGACATTAAATGTTGCACACATGGCATCACATATTTTAATACAACACACTTTATCAAGTTATGGTTAATTGCTATGGTAAATGCTATGTTCATAATTTATACAGTAGTATTTTTTTTCTTAATCAAGACATAAGTATATCTTGAGGCTAACCTGAGGGAATCATTTTGGTGAATACTTGAACACATTGACTCTGTTTAACACAAACAAACATACTGTATGATGCATAATCCTCCCACGACCTCTCTTCTCTTTTCTTCCTGTAAGTCATACAGTATTTGTCCTACGTCAGTGAAGCATTAGTACATGCCACTTTGAACTAGATAAACAAAAACTTCCTTCGCTGCATCTATTTCTCTGTCAAGCCTGTGTTATAAAAACAAAACTTACTCACTGTTACTACGTAAGCGACAAGATAAACTCTTCCCAAATGATGCTAAAGTATGTTCGCTGTGGCCATGGCTGGATGTGAGGTACCTGTTAAGCCAGTCAATTTCATTGATTGGTGTGGGTAAGCAGCAGCAGCCATGTCTGCGAGCAACAGGCCTTCACATCTGCCAAGAGTTCTGTATTTACGGGCCACAGGAGAACAGCTTGTCAGGTTTCGTGGATCAAACTGCTGTGCTATTAGTCATGCCCACTTTTTCAAAATTATCCTCAGTCCAGGGGTCTGTACAGACATTCCTCTGAGATGGCCGTCTGATTGCAGCAGAATTTCAGGTCTTGTCAGTTTGTAGGTTTTCACCACAAAATCAGGATCTAGTTTATGCTCTTCGGATGTTGTAACGTAAGATACTCACAAAGTGCATAACCATTCGGTGATAGCAAGGACACCGGGGTTTTGCTGCAGAGCGTGTGCCACGTTAGATTAACTGTGATGTAAGGAATTGATCCTGTTCTTGGCCTCTTGGAAATAAAGCCGGAAAGTATCTTGACATGTTGCAGTCACCTTCATGACCACAAATTCCTTTGGTGTACAAGGTATTCATAACAGCCTCCAGGCAGACTTTAGAATGATGTTGTCCTCAAGATATAAACTACAGCACCCTACAGTCATAATAATTCTATGACTGTGTACCAAAAGTAATGGGCAAAAATTCTATGAACTGACATTGTTTTAATTGTGCACGTTAGGATAACTCCTCCCTTATACAGGTGTTTCATAATCCTTTGTTGTGTATGAATTGAGTTGGCCTGAAAAGTTACAGTCTGGGAATTTGCTACATAGACACTGAAGATGACGGAAGACAGTATCAAAAAGTGTGTGCAAAGTATGGGCAACAGTACTCAACTTGAAGATGGGAAGTCTGCACCAATCTGCTGGAAGAATTTTTGCAGAAGTTTTTCAAAGAGGATCTAAGTGTTGTGTTCAACCATGACACTTTGATGATTGACTTGGAGACTATGTGAACAGAAAAAATATAGAGAAAGAGTTACTCACAACATGCTCAATTTATGGCCCAAATTTATGCTTGCTTTTGTATCGCTTTTTGCATTAAATTACAACTTATTTGTGTTTATGTATATGAGAGGGTATAGTATTTAGTGTCCAAGTTAAACTTAAAGTCAAAGTTAGGGCACTCCTGGGGCACCTTGGTGGCTCACCTGGTCTTGTGCACCCACATGACTCTGGTGTAATCACAGTGTCCCAGGTTCAAATATGACTTGTGGCTTTTTACTGTGTGTTACCCCTCACTATGTCTCCTCCCATCTTCCCTGTCTCATTATACTGTCTCTCTGTCAATAAAGCCCCTGTCACACTGCGACGTCTAAATATTCACTGCAGATGTCAGACGGTGGCACATATGGGCATTTAAATATGTCTGTGAAATGTTGACTTACAGTATGAGTAGCGTTGCCATGGCACCCAGCTCACGGAACATCGAACATCTGAGTAACGCCTGCATAAAGTATGCGCAACCTATGAAACAGCTGAGAAACAGCGGAAGTACATACGTAAACCAGCTGACTAGCAAATTAAAACGTCCAATGAACATACGCCCTCCTTTTTCAGACGGAATCATTAGATGGTGCAGTGTGACAGGGGCTGAAAACCTAAAAAGCCCAGAAACAAATCTAAAAAAAAAAAAAAATTGAGGCACACCTTCACCTTCAGTAGTTTTGCTTTTTTATTATCATTATTATTTTCAACATTGTTCTTTAACACTCAATCAAACTTTATTTGTATAGCGGCAATCATAATCGCTGATTATCTCTAGGCGCTTGAAGGCAAGTATGGAATTATGTAAACAAAAAAGTGTCAAAGAAGCCAGAAGACATGCAGTCACCAAAGCCAGCAAACTATGATGAAACTGGCTCTCATGAGGATCGTCCCAGCACAGAAAGACCAAGAACTAGCTCTGTTGCAGAGAAGTTTATTCAAATTACCAGCCTTGCACAGTTTACAGAGTTTGGCGGTTCTGGCTGCACCTGGAGGCACATTCAAAGATCATGAGATGTTTCAGATTGGCTGACCATTTCTTAAAGTAATGAGGGACTGTCTTCTCGTTGCATAACTGGGTGTTTCTTTCCTATTGTACGAATAATTAGTGAATCTGCTAATACAGAACCAACAAACCTACTCTTGACCAAACTGAAAATATTGAAACTTCAGATATGCTTACATCATGTATAGAGTAAAAAGTCATCAGTTCCCAAAGAGCATCCAAATGTTTTTTCCAAAAAAACAGCTGTAAAAACAAATGTCAAACTTCATTGTATTTCTGCAATAGGCGTCAATTTATAAAACAGCTGCAGTGAAGAAATGAAAACATGTCAAACAACAGGTAGGTTTAAGCATATCTTCAAAAATAACATAATTAAAAGACATGGAATGATCTAGGGGGTTTATTGAAAACAGTTTATACTCTGTATTACAATGACATGTGTTGTGCAAAATATCCTGCTGTGAAAGCTTCAATTTTGAGTTACTGAGTCAATTCTTGTTACAGAGGGTTAGGATGAGTATTTCACTTCATCCTACAACCTTTGTGAGTTTAAAAGCTTCAGGTTTTTGCCAAATGTTTCTTTAATTTTGACTTGAATTTTGTTTTAAAATTTTAAAAAATGAAAAAAAATAGCAATACCGCCAATAATAAATTATTTGTACAGTAGTTGTAGTAGAACTAACGGGGCTCAAATTAACTCACCTTCAATTTGAAAACTGTGATTTTGAAGAGAGAATGCCATGAGCATGCAAAGCTAACATTAAATCTAAATGTGACTACTTTGGACAGTCTGAAATATAAAACATGTTGTGGGTTATTTTTGTTTACTACATAATTCCAAGCATATTCTTTCAGAGTTTGTACAGACATGGATAAAATTGTTGGTACCCCTCTGTAAATGACAGAAGAACCCACAAAGGTCGCAGAAATAACTTGAATTTCACAAAAGTAATAATAA
>JAQQAE010008513.1:0-15165 GCA_029823295.1 Pseudamia nigra | reverse complement strand
TATGTGGAAGTACTCGCAAACATAAGTTCTTGAGTGAAACTTTGAGAACCTCATACAAGAACTATTCAAGTGGTGACGGACTTCATTACATTTAGAATAGTCTCAAAATATTGCATGTAGACATAGATTTTGGCAGTTTTTGCATTTATTTCCTTGATTTTTGATCATTTTGTTGCTCTTTTTTGTCCCTCTTGGTTATTTTGTCTTTATTTTTTACTTAAAATAAAAAAAATGTAGTGGATTATTTTGTTCATTTTTTATTTCATTTGCTATGTTTGGTTTTGTCATTGAAACTTTTCTACTCCTATCCATTAAGGTGTGGAGTGTGATGTGACTCATAAGGAGTACATTTTTTTGCATCGCAATCGTAGCTGAGTCAGAGTGAAAAGTACTGTACTCTACAAAACAACTACTTTTACAAATACATGTATTTCCAAAAAATGCAACAACCCGTGTACATGTATGTGAAGATTCTCAGTCGTCCAGGTCATCGTTT
Organism: Pseudamia nigra; assembly: GCA_029823295.1. NCBI lineage: Eukaryota > Metazoa > Chordata > Actinopteri > Kurtiformes > Apogonidae > Pseudamia > Pseudamia nigra. Next base: position 14,669 of record JAQQAE010008513.1, on the reverse strand, counting down.
TCTTGTTGGTTTTTCTTCAGCTTCTGCACTGATATGTTTTCTTGAAGATGTTTGTGACACATAGAAAACATATCAGTCCAGAAGCTGAAGAAGAACCACAAGATAAAATGCATCTATGCAGAGAAACACCTGACACATTTATGATTGACATGTTATGTACTGATGACATCCACACTTTCAGAGGACAAACTTTTATTTGCAGTACAATTCAAGGTCACAAACAGCGGAAATACTGCGTTGTGAGTGTGAAAAGTTGCCTTTAACAGTCAGTCACAATCTGTCCAGTTGATGATGACATGATCCACCGCGCACCACGTCTCTGTCCAATCCAGATGGTCCTGTGTAAAAAAATCAATAAAAAATGTTAGTGGTCAGTGATGTATAACATAACACTTTCAAAGTTTGCTGCTGGTTTATTTTCCATCATTCTTCAGATCTGAATGTGTTTGATAAATTAGTCGTGACAGAGTAATAGTTTCAGCAGGTCTGTGCTGATAACCTGTGTTGTACGTGTATATAGTCGGGTCAAATACATACACGCTGAAACATAACCCCTAGCATAATAATGGGAATATGCCATAACAACAGCTTTGAATCTTACCTGTGCAGAGCAAGCGGCTTGTAGCCAGTAAGTAAGACCTCGATGGTAAGTATGACTGAAGAACAAAAAAGTCTCTAGAGCCATGAATGCATATGAATATAATAATAATAAGAAGAAATAAACCAAAGGATTGACAAAGAACAAAGGGTGTCCTTAGAGCCAGAGTTTGTTTTGTTGTTTCTGGTTAGTTAATATAATATATTATGCTGGATGTCACTGTCCAAGGAAGAAGTGAACAAATCCGTTCTGTAGAAACGTAGTGGACTCCTCTGTAGACATAAATGGCTCATTCTACAACAGCCGTTTTTGTTTCAGGGATTTACACTCTAATGAAAACAGAATTGCAAATATTATATTTTCTTTCTGTAATGATATCCTCTTAAATCTAACAGAAATGATAGGTTTGCTGTACATACAAAGCAGCCAGAGGGTGTTTATTCAAATCCCCCTTTATAATTAACAACCTCGTAAACAAAAGCACTCTGTGTATTTCTAACTCCAGTGAATTGGAATATGTGAGGATGAGGAAGCAGTGGAACATATGAACACATTCTCAGTCCACTGTTTACCCCTCATTAGTATGAAAAACAGGTATGTGTTGTCTGGAAAATATCACTGAGCAGTTAGCTTGTATTTGCATCGCTCTGATGTGGGTGTGCATAGGCGTGTGTGTGTGCAAAACGTGCAAAGCTGTCCAGTGTGACAGTGATAGTAAGTGTTAACCCTATGGCGATGTGTGAGGGTATTAGTTCCTTCCTTCACTCATCGCCTCTCGTTCTTCCTTTGTCTTTGTCTGGGGAAATGGAATCTGCCGCTTATTGATATTAATAGCGCACAGGATCTGTGGTCGGAGAGGAGCTGGGACTTGGGCGAGAGTGGAAACCTGATATGGCTTGGTAGAATTGACAGTCCTCCTACTTGACAAGGTGGAAAGGGGCTGGCTGTAAAAATAGGATTGCATAATGTTCAGTGTGTGTTAGACCTTTGTGTGCTGTATGTGCGTGATCGGGGTTGAACTTTTTGCCTTTGCTGATTTAATTTCACGTGCAGCTTTTTCAGCTTCGTGACTCTCGGGCTGCCCCAGCTATGACTTCGCAGCGGACAAAATACTTTACGACGTGCAGTTTTCTCATGGTTTGACTCGTACAAAAGAACAGTCAGCGTTGTTTACTCGCTTTCAGTAACTTTTCTCTGTTCCGTGATCTCATTTAAATAGTGCAAAGAAATGTGTGGCTTTGTTTGTTTTAGGTTAGGAGTGAAATTCTACTTCCTTGGTATTAAAGGCATCAAAGCTAGTCTGTGTGCACTTTGTTCTTAGCTCAGCAAAACGTGAGGGCAGGTCCAAAGAATCTTGGGGATCAGACAGGCCTGACATTCACCAGACTGCAATGTTGCCTATTAAGCTTAGAAAGAAAAAAAAACAAATCTGAAAAAAGTGCCCAGAATAAGGGCTGACTGGATTGAAGCTGGGTTTAATTGGTGGGTTTTGAGTCTGTTTGCGTGTCAGAAAGTGCTGTTGTTTACAGTCTGTGTGGGTGTTACACTATAATGCCAGGATCCTGCCAATCACATCAAAAAGGAGAAAAAAAACAATGCTTGTTTTTTCGCTTTTGAAACACTGACTTTTTTTGTCTTTATGAGTCCTAGCCATGTTTTTCATTTAATCGCTCCTTCTTAATAAAAGCACAACAGAAAAAAGGGAGAAAACAGTGTGCAGGGAGCCTTTTTTAACAGATCAGATCAGACAGTGAGCAGCTGCGTTTGTTAAGAAGTGAGTCATGCTTTAGATTTTCCTGCGTTTCAGAGCACAGACAGTGACTTGGAAAATCTCCCGCACACACCCTCAAAATAAACACCAGTGACCCTGAATATAGATATCTGCGACTTTACACAACTGAAACTCTCGCTAACACTCTCATGTGCCCCCTCCGTTTACACCGTACTGATCCACCAACCTTGAGAAGTGTTAAACGAGTGCTGTATTATTATTATTTTTTTTGTTTTATTCAAACGCACCACGAGTGTGTGCATGATAAACAGATAATGCAGATTTATTCAGATGCTGATACTAAGTGATCGAAGCTTCCTGGATGGGTTTGTGAAGAACCACCAGACAAGTCTGGCAGCCTCCTATTGACAACCATTGAGTTGAGCATTAATTAATATGGTAATGATGTGTGAAGGTTCATTAACAAACCGGCACAGAAGTAGCCGCAGATACAGTATTAAGCGTGCTTAGAGTAATTAATGGAATAACTTTACTTAGTGGTAAATATTCATGGGCCCTCGTCTTTTTGTCTGCGCAGTGTGAAGAGAGAAGAGCCTGTCCATTAGAGGAGCTGAAGAGCTGTCCACAGTGAATGTGGGCCTTTTGTTGGGATTGGGTGCATTTCATTGGAGGGGTATTAATTCATATTTTGAACATGCAATCTTACAACAAAGCCAAAGGCACTGATAACATACCTGGAACTAGAGAGCATATTGTGAAGCCGTGCCCTCCTCAAAAATAGGGAAGTCCACTTCACGGGTTTGTGGACAGAATAAAATGAGTCTTTGTCCGCGCTTTGATGTAACCATCGCAGTTCATTACCATAGCAAAAAACCTTTCTGATTGTCCATTTCCTCTGAAAACAGGGTGTTTGCCTGCTTTTTTAACCAAAAAAAACTACAATGAAGCTTTTAGTATTTGCATCGACGATGGAAGCATTTAGTTGGATGATCTGATTCTCTGCCATCGTGAAATCTAATACGGATGCAGTAAAAGGAGTAGTAACAGCTGAGTCTTTCAGCATTTGTTGTCTTCTCTCCTTCTTTTTTTTTTTTTATAAAGTACACCTCCAACATCCGCTCCATACTTTAAGAGAACCTTGCAAAATGCTGCTTAGTTTCCCTTTTCTTTTGAAATTGTTGCATTTGATTCATATTCTCAGCTCAGGCCTCTTACTGAGCTACACATAACCCTCCTAGGTGGGTAATTATCTCAACCATGAGTTGTTCTATTCCCTAAAATCTCAATGTGGGAGTGTGTGATGGGCTCGGTTTTCCCAACCGGGTGAATCAGCATGTGCTTGTTTATCCTCACCCTATGTCCTCCGTACCCCCACTGCTCTAAATGGCAACATTACAGCCTTGTGCTGTTTGAAATGGAGACAATTATCTGTTTAGGTATTACACGATGGGCTTTATATTACAAGGAGAAAAGGCATACAGCTGCTATCTGGATCCCGTTGTTGCCTTTTTTTCTTCAGTACAAATTTTCCGTCATTAAAATGATGGAACATTTATCTAAATGGATGTTATGCATTGGGTAAACTCATTTAGCTCCCGGGGCTCTTTCAGGTGATGGGAATTAATGATGTTTAGTAGTTTGAAACTGAAAATATCTGTCATTTGTCACCACTCACCATTGATTTACGATTCTATTGATGATATGTTAATTGAAGTGTAATGAATCACAATAATAGGGTAGTTGTGTGGGAATGGTCCATTTTGGATGATTGTTAAACCCTCTGTAGAGTTCAGAGTCAGCTGCATGTTGACTTGAATTTTCAACAAGGGTATTTAACACATAATTAATGCTGAAACTGGGCAAGTTGGGCTGCTGTTTTTTTGTTTTTTTTGTTTTTTTTTTATCTGTGCTCAGTCTGCTTTAAATAAACACTTCCACAAATGCTTGGCCACAGTTTTGACTGCCAAATGTAAACGGCAGAAAGAACGGAGAGGGGGAGGGGGTCGAAGCGGGTTTTTTTTTTTCTTTCTTTCATATTTGGATATGCTTTAATGCTTTTATTCAAATGCACCTGAGATATTGCCCCACAGTCACTTCTCAGTTTACCATAAAAATAAGATTTTGTTTCTTGCTCTTTTTTTTCCTGCCTGGGTTGAGTGCTCAGTCAGGAAAACTGTGTGCATGCAGATCAGAGCTGCCCGGGGAGTCCAGGTATACGCGCAGGTACAGTGTGTTCACCGCCACCAGGGGGGGCCAAGACGGGTACTGACTCTCATATCAAAAGTTTTTGTCTTGCAAATTCACCATTCACACACATTAGACAGCCCCATTGTTCACTTGTTATCATTGGTGGGTGTAGTTGTAGCGAACAGACATGGGAAACGCAGGGATGTGTCACACGCTGACAATCGTTCGCAGCAGGAAGATAAGTGAAAGGTGCCGCTTTGAGCTGAAATGGAGGGTGTGTGTCCATAGCAGCAAAGGGAGGTACATAACTAACTAATACAGCTTCTGACAAACAAAGGGAAGCAAGCAGCACAGGAATTCAGAGGATTGATTTTTCTTTTTTTTTTTGTCTCAGAAGTCCGTCTGTGCATGTTATCAATTAAAATCAATACCAATGGGCACATTGTTATTGGGAGCGCTTGTAGTTTACACTCCTGGTGCTTGTGTTTCTTTCTGTAAATAAGCTCGTTGATGCTGTTCACAAGACTTTCAGTGCGCAGTAGTAATTATTTCATAACTATAAATAATTTTTGACATTTTGTGTCCGCAGGGTGTGGAGGCTGCGTTACCACCGCTGGAACTGAAGATTGCTTTAAATAAGCAAGTCCTTGTAGAAGGTAAACATACAATGGTTCACTAGACTCCGGTCCCTGCATGGCTGTGAATGCGCTATTGAATCGGCTTAATAATTAACTGAATGCAGGGTGGTTGTCTTGTTTGTGTACTATATTTTTTGTGTACTGTACAGACAGGGTGGTGGCGGCGGTGGTGGGATGGGTGTAGGGGTTGAGGGAGGGTGCGGCAGGAGTGCAACAAGTGCAGTTTGAGAAGGTTAAACCACATTTAAGGGGGATCATTTACTTTAATTTAGCTTGAGACCTTGTAATAATTGTAAATACTAAGTCTGCCTTTCCAAATCATATGCGGCCTTTTTATGGAATATTTGATTCACTTTTCTGCTTCTCTTGGAATCTTTTTGTTCATTTTTGATCCCGTCCCTTGGATAGTTTGTTCATTTTTTAATCACTTTGTTCATTTTGTCCATTTTCTTTATTAATTTAATTTTTTTTTTTTGGTTATTTTTGTTCACACTGTTGTTTAATTTATTAATTACCTTAGTTCATTTTTTTTGTTCATTTTGTTAATTTTTATTCATTATTTTGTTCATTTTTCTTTATCCTGGTAAACATTTTATTTCTTTGGGTTGTGTTTCTTGTATTTATTCTTTTGTTCATTTTTGTTCATGTTTTTCCATCCTGTTAAATATTTTTGTCATTTTTGTTGTTATTTTGTTCATTTTTTATTATTATTATTTTGTTAAACTTTCTGTAACATCTTAGACAATTTGTTTCTTTGTGTTACATTGCATCTCTTCTTATGTTCATTTTTTTTGCTCCCTTTGTTCAGTTTTTGTTAAGTTTTTGTGAGTTTTCTACATTTGGTGCTTTTTCAATAATAATAAATCAAAATGAAGAATGAAGCTAGTTCCTATACATATCTACGTATTATCTTTTACTCTTACATAGTAAAACGCTACCATATGTGGGTCCGTTATCAGTAAAAAAAAAATGTCGTCGTAGTTGATAATGAATTTTCAAACCTTTCAAAGCCACATTTATTGTCTGAAACTGAAATAGATGAAAGTAAGAAAATGCAGGCGTGGATTTGACATTTAACCGAAATATGGTAATGCCGTGTTTACAAAACAATGGCTGAGAGAGGTTTATGTGTTATCTTCAGCATCTCAGCCATTCAGGTGGATATCTTGTGTTTGCCCCTCGCACCTTTCTTCCTGTCTGAAAAGATTTGGGGCCCCCACCAGGTGAAATGATCGATGGAGGTAAAGGGGGGGGGTCTGTTTTCTGTCTCATACAGCTTCAATCTTACCATCATCTCTGTCTCTGTCGTTTTTGTTCTTCTGCTGTCTTTTGTTGTATCTAAACCTACAACAGGTGGAGGTGACATTTAATATAGTTCATCTAAAACAGGCAAAAACGGAATAAAAATTTCATGTCAGTCACAATCAAGCAATCAAGTTCACTTCAGAGGTAGTTATTTCAGTTTTTAAATGTTCATAACAGACAAGTATGAAACTGTACAGAAAGACAAAAGTAATGCAACAAAAGGAAATAAAGAGTAAAAGACTAAAGCAAAAGAAAAGCGATTCAAAGACAACATAAAAGAGGCAAAAAGAGATGAAAATAATGTAAATCAAACAATAAAAATAAATCAAACTAAGACAGTCTGAGTTCTTATGATTATACTGTTTGAATTAAATGGTAAAATGTATAATTTAATTATATGTAATGACAACTGTAAAACAAAAATGTATGAGAAATGTGACAATGAACAAAATGTAACCCAAAAGTCAAAAGAAAAAAACTGTATATCACGACCATCATTAAATGCTATGATCTGAAATATGTTTGGCAGTTAATGATCATCTAGGTGCAGTTCTAGGAGTTATTTTCAAATTCAATTATTTTCTCAATTACCTATACAAACACCTAATTGATTATCAAAGGAATATTTAATAACAACTCGTTTGCATAGCCTTATTTTTCTTTGTATAACAGTGAAAATTTTAGTTCGAGCAGACTGTGAAATCATTTCCATGCCTCAAAAACAGAATATACATCAGGATAATTGATCAAATTGATCATTTTTAAGCAGCAAAAGAACAGCTGACTGTTTACCCCGGTGGCATTCCCACAGATATGTTCGCAGCTGTACCGCCACAATGTGACACCGTAGATCAGACGCCACGCGATGTTTTCAAGGCTAAACATTCGTCTGATAGAGCAGACTCATCGCAGCGCAAACGCAGCTGTAACTGTGCTCATTACGGGCATCAGGAGTTACAGGGCAGACTCTCGTCCTCTCCTCACCTCCTATTTGATTCAGACCATCACCCCACATATCTGGAAAAGATCGACATGGAGAAAGTTGAAGTGGCGGTTTGACGTTGGTGTTTATCTGAAGTGCATTCTCCGCATATCCAGGTCCTCTCCACCCCCCCCCCCCAACCATCCTTCAGATGCCTCCTCCAAATCTACGATCAGCTCTGAAATCTTCCAAATGGTTGTGCAATTAATGTTAATGTGGCGAAATCAGCCTAATTATTGATATGACTTTCCGGTGTGATTTTGATTGCATCACTGCAGAAATTCCTGTGGCAGCTTATGGGATTAGTTCGTCTTGGCTTTTAAAGCTCTTTTCAAGTGCAATGGACCCTAATACAGCATATGTATATGTATGTGTGTGTGAAATCAAGAATGATGTTTGATCTTAACATACTTTTCCAAAAATGTTCTGCTTAAACATTTGCAAATTAGGAAATAGGAAATCGATAAAAGTTTTGATGTGACTTCAGTGTTTTGCTGGACTTTCTGGCCATAGGCGTATCTCTGCGATAGCGCAGCCTCTGAAGTGTGTTGTGTCTCAGTCTTGTTTTTTTGGCCAATTTATGCGGACCTGATGTCATCCGGCTCTCCAGAAAAAGGAGGTTCTGCTTAGAAGAATCCTCAGATGCACAAAAAAAAAAGAGTTCTTATATTGAGGGCTTCAAAATGTTATCGTCTCATGTTGGACTTCATTTAAATTTCATGAGTCCGTGTAAAGGAGGGAAGAACACATCATGCGAAATGTTTCTTTTCTTCCTTTTCTGTAAATGAGTATGCTTTGCCTTAGTTTCAGATGGCGAGGTTGCTTTGTTTAATCCACTTTTTATGGAAGTGTTAAGAATAAACAAGTGGATTCATGAGTTAGACCCACGGAAAGGTCTTGTGCAGATTTATGCTGGGATGAAAATAGGGCCTCAGTAATAGTTCCCTTGACTGCATTTATTGCTTACTTTAAAAAAGTAATTTCTTTATATCAGCATCAAGCTGAAAATTGCCATGTATTAGTATTAGGCTTGGTAAGCTTCTAATTCTGTGGCATTTACAGCCGGCTGTGTTTCCATGCATTTATAACACTTTGATTCTTAAGAGCTCCTTTAATCGCTTATGCCGAGCTCGGAACATAATAAACAACTCGCTGTAGCGAAAGTGCCACATGGGGGAGATTTCTAGCAAGAAAGTTAAACGCTTCTGTCACTCGCAGTTTTGTTGCTGTGTTTTTCATGCACTGTAAGTACCGTAATCTACTCTCTGAGCTTGGCTGCTGTGGTTAAAAACAGTGACAGGCAGAATAGACGCAAGGCGGCGTGAAAATGAAAAATTATCGTCCCTACAAAGACGTCACAATGGAGAGCGAGACAGAAACACGAAGCGGCGGCATGCTCGTGCCTTTTCCTGTTGATTGAAATCACAGGATGTGTCAAAAGGGGTTCTAAACACCCTCACCTGGCCTGCCGTCTGCTTTCCATATCTGATGCTCTGCTCCCGCCGTCGTATCAGCTGCTATCAGAATGTACTCTGGCACATCGCCCACCCCTTTATTGTCTGCCTAAACAGGTTGCACAGTTAAATGCATGCCTCGTGATGAATACAGTATGTCACACAATAGAGTAACATTAAAATTTCTCTTGCATCTCCTGCAACTTTGATGTTTATTATCTTCTGTGGAGGTAGAGTGAATGGTACTGATAATGTCATCACAGAAGTGTTATCTTCCAGCTACTTAAAATATCCTTTTTTTTTTGGTTGAGGGAAAGGCATTTGGCGAGTTTCAATCTATTTTTCTATCAGCATCAAACAGACATGTCTTCTTTTGCTCCGGAACATATTGACAGGTGTATAAACTGGGGTCTGCCGAGGAAAGTGAGGAGCTTTGATAATGTCAGACTGCTACCAGGTGCAGACGGCAAACGTGACGGAGTCTTTCTGCGAGATTGACTGAGGCGGCAGAAGTAAGCAAATTCCAGCCGCAGATGAGTTGTCTTACAGCAGGATGAAAAGAAAATCAGAAAAGTGATAAAAGCGTCGAAGCTCTTGTATCTTTTTTTTTTTTCACCCCTTTTTTTGACACAGATTTTGTTCTGGCCTCAGCTTCAGAAAAGGTGAAGTAGAACTAATAACCAGGATTGATTTGTTGTCGAGGGTTTTCTTTTCGGGGCAGCATCTGCACCGAGACACAATATGAAGTTGCTGCTAAAATATCACATACTGTATTTTTGAGCATGTGCGGACATTGTGCGTCAAACTTTACTCTTAGCCTTGTTTAAAGTTTTTTTCTTTGACTCACAAAAGTCTGTAACTATGTAAGGAAATTGGGGGGAAAAAAAAAAGTTCCCAGAAGAGTCAACGATTCTTATTTGGACACTTTTGACTTTGTTGCAGTCACTTCACGTCATGGTAAATATCACTTTGGCAGTCCTTTGCTTTCTCCGTTTATTTTAGAAAACAAATCCCTTTTAGGGATAAAGCACCTGGTGGGGCTACTTAATGGAATGGCTTCAGCCCTACGCAAATAAACAGCTCGCATTTTTGGTGTGAGATTAGGACTGGGGGCTGAGAGACAGAGAGGGAGAGAGAAGGAAATCTGGAGCGAGGAGGGTAAAAACCAAACAAAGAAAGTCAACATGTGAAGAGGACAGAAGCGGAGCTGCGCGTCTGCTGACGTCCTACTGTAGTCGACTGTATGTACTGGATGCTTATAGAACTGCATGTGAATTGTGGGCATGTTGTGAGTTTTGTTCATGCTGAGGTAACGCTTTTTTTTTTGAGTTCGTGATTTGTGAGTCAGCAGTAGGTTGTTACTGAAGGAATGAAAAAAGCTGTGTGTTTTTTTTTTTCCACACTTGCATACAAAAACATGTGGTTTAAGCCTTTCTCTTAACTTGGAAAAGATAGCGTGGTAACCACAGCCAGAGAGAAGGGAGTGAACTGGGAGGAGAACAAGTGACCAGTGAAACATAAAGCAGGGTGACAGCTACATTTGTTTTAAGTAGTTCAACATGCTGTTGAAATTAGTAAGAAATGGAGCCTTTTAAATCAGCCATATCAAATAGTATCTCAGTTGTTTCATTCAACCACAAGTTTGCAGACGGCTCTGATTCACATCTCACATTAACTGTTGGCTGGTTGGGTTGCGTGGAGAATGGTTTGAATTCTGGGTTTGACTTTTAAAAGTTACAATAAGCGGAACATTGATTCTGATACTGTGTTTCGCCAAAATGTTTGTCTAGTCTGGTATTTTTATGCAATTTCTGTGTTCTCACAGCAGCACGAAAACAAGAGGAAAATTGATGTATCACTTTTTCTGCCTCCTGTTTGGTTTGGAAATCAACTCTGCTGAGTCTCAGTACATTAGATCTCAGTTGGGAAAACTCTCAGGTTTTGAAAGTTCATATTGAATGGTTAATGTTTTGCACAACCGGACCTAAATCGTAATTTTGAGGTTGGATTTGTTTTTGAACTTTTTGCTCATCTGGACGTGGACACAACATCAAACATTAGTCCCTTCAGTTGTGATCTTGATAATGCAGTGCAGTCATTTTCAGATGCAGCCACTGTGCTGTTTGCTGTTTTCACTAGTAAAGTGCGACTGGGTTTTTATGTAGAAAAAGCCAAAGCACAGAGAGAAACAGTATGTTTAGTTATTTTAATGGGGCCTGAGAGACACAGAGAAAGTGAAAGGCTGTTTCTAAATGTAGGTTTATTTAACGTAATCAAACGAAAGGTGGAGGCATTTTTTAAACTCATATTTATTTTCAAATTTTTTTTTTTGCCCTGGTTTTAGCCTTGGCTCCTGGGTTGTTTTTTATAAACAAAGTCTCTGTGGCCAGCTAGAGAAAAACACAGGGCTATTCAGTGCACTGAAAACAGGAATGACAAACACCATTAGCTGAAAAATTTCCATCTCATTGCAACTATGTTATTGTTTACTTTACCATACACATCCTAATATGGTTACCTCCCTGTCAAAGCAGGCCAGAGCAGAGCCGAGGGGCCCTCGCAGGGAGACGCTTTCAGCTGCCACTTAGACAATAAGAAACAAATGTCACAGCTCGGCAAAATAGCCCGGCTTTCACAGTCTTACAGTACTTGGCCTTCCGCGCTGGTTGGCTCAGGCTCCCGTGTGATATTTATCTACTCCGCACTGTTATGCCCCTCGCAGTGTACCCCCACCTCTCCCCTTCTCCGTCCCCTCTTGTCTTTCTTGCCTCGCCTCTTGTCTTTTTCTTTATTTGTACGCGTCTCTCCATCGATCTCTGTCCCGGTCCTGGTGTTAGCTATGTGTAGGTTGACTGATGGGCCTCTGTTTGCTGTGTTAAGTTATTTATCAGGGGGTGGGGTGTGATGTGTTTAGAGTGGCTGTTGCTCTCCTCCCTGTGGCGATGCAGAGGCCAGTTCGGCTGCAGGTCACGCCCTGGCCACAAGCTGAAGCTGCGTTTGAACTGGGAACAGTTTGGCGATGGTACAAGTCTTTGTGGCACTTGGATGAAGTCACGTCACTGCACAAATTCAACAGGCCTACGAGGACACTGCTGAGCAACTATGGGACTATTGTCATTTGCTTTACATATATTTGTCCACGAAGAGTTTTAAGATTCGCTCGGAGGTGGCAAAAGTACACACACTTTTGCCTCTGGGTTATATGGCCCAAAACTGCTACCTCAACAAGTGTCAGTAAATCAGTATAAATGGAAAACCGCTGAAAATATCACTAAAACATACGAGACAAAGGGACATTGAGTTGAGAACTATGTTGACGATGTAACCAAGTAAAAATCAAAAAAGGTTTGCAAAAGCAACTTGTGTAATTAGTGCCTTTTTAAATGAGCAAAATCAGCAGTAAAATAAAATAATAAAAAAAAGATGAACAAAATTAAGAAGAAGAAAAATTAACAACAAACCAATCAAAAACGTTAATACGATAATACACTAAATGAACAAAAATAAACAAAATAATGTATAAAGAAACATAACAATTATAAGATGTTTCAGAAAAATAAGTGGATTAATCAATAGAAAGGAAGGAAATCAACAAAGTAAGCAGTACAATGAAAAAAGCAACTGTGTGAATTGAACCGAGCAGAAAAAATCCCCCAAATCAAAATTGAACAAATAAAAAAATTAAGAAAACAATTCACAGTATGAATGAAAATTAACAGAATAATCAAGAAAATAAAGAAAAATAACCAAAAAATTATTTTAAAAAATAGAGAAAATGTAACAGCTATAAAATGGGAAACAATGAGCATCATAAAAATAAAATAACCCTAAATTTAGTAAATTAAACCCCAAAATGAAACATTATGTATATAAATTGGGTTTTTTTTTTAGAAACTTCAAAGTTACATAACATGTAAATACAATGCAAACCATGAATCACCCCATCTTACTGCAGCCCTGTGGGGAAATTGTAAGGGTCTTGTAACTAAGGTTTCGTAAAATGATTAGCTTAAAAGTTGAACAGTGCGTTAACTTGAAATTTTTTGGGGAAATTGAACAAACCAGCATGTTCGTCCATTAACTGAGGTGTATGTGGAACACGTGCATGTGTGTTGAATGGAACAAAAGATGGTGTGAAGGTAGAGGATGTCCAAGACGATGAATGTTCCGGACGCCCATGCACATCCGAAACTTCTGAAAACATTCAACAAATTGAACAAATCATTTTAAAGGACTGAATCAGACCACAATTGTAGAAAAATGGTTTCAGTCTTCATTTGGACAACACGCCTGCTCACACTGCTTTCTCGGTCGCCCTTGGTTTACTCTCTGGACAGTCATGAAGTCTCGGCTTCGAATTGTGAAGCACCTAGAGATGATCGGCGATTATGATTAGTGCTGCACTGCTTTGATCAGTGGAAGAAGGAGAGGAGACGGTTTTTCTCTCCATAGAGTCTTGAGGTTTGGGCCTTTAATTGTGAATTGCCCAGAGATAATCTTGGATTATGATTGGCGCTATACAAATACAATTGAACTGCAATTGAGACTGAAGTAGAAATACACAGAAAAATGTTTATGTTCAATACAATTGTATTGCAGCATTTACACGCATTTAGATGAAACAGATAAATGAGAAGCTTGCTTTGGAAATCTGGAGTAGAAAATGCAAATGGAGTAAATAAGACCATGTCAGAAAAACAACTGGTGTGATTATCAGTTAAAAATGTCATTAAAATGTTACAAATACAGGATAAAGGTGGCTCATATTGTCATATTGGCTCATGTCAGTGTATCGAGGATAATAGTCACTAGGGTCAGGAAACCTCAGCGCCGGTTTGTACGGCCGAACGTGGAAATAGGGTTCGTTCAGATGCATGGGCTTTCTTTTCCCCTGTTGGTGGAGGATGATGGCAGCCTCACTTCAATCCTAAAATCCTCACGTTTATGATATTTGCCCAGTATTATCTGTGCCTGTGGATGAATGGGAGGACAGAGCATGAGGAATGTAGAAGGTCAGACTGCATGATTTACACAGAACAGAGCCACGGAATCCTTGGGAAAATACTTGGGCCGGGATCAAACAGACGTCATGTGATATATTCTTAACATTGACCTTTAAATTCACGCGTTTTAGTTTCCCCTCCATCAAAGCCAACACTAAACGTATAATAATTTCAGCCTTTAAGAGGTATGAAAATAAAATATTGTAAAAGGAAAAAAATGTGGTTTTCTTTGAAGAAATTTTAATAACGGAACGATGCACAACATTATCTTTACAGTGATTATTTGTGCATTGATATTTTTGTGCCATTTTTTGTAGCACCTAGTGATATATTAATAAAATAAAGGATTAATAAAGTACAGCTCCTTAATTCAGAGGTTTTCAGCTACAGAACAAAAATAGAAACGGGATCATCCTCCAAACAACACATTTTTAACGGTAAAAGATTCCACATTTTATATTAGGATTATGTATTTTACTCTTTGAATGTAAAAGATACACTGCTTGGCCAAAAAGAAAGTCACACACTAATATTTTGTTGGACGTCTTTAGCTTAGATTTGGCCACACATTCACTGCGGCATCATTTGAATAAGCTTCTGCAATGTCACAACATTTATTTCCACCCAGAGTTACTTTCATTTTTTGCCAAGATCTTGTACTGATGATGGTCGAGTCTGATCACTGCGCGAAGGCTTCTCCAGCACATCCCAAAGATTCTCAATGGGGTTAAGGTCTGGACTCTGTGGAGGCCAATCCACGTGTGAAAATG
>JAQQAE010008512.1:0-15165 GCA_029823295.1 Pseudamia nigra | reverse complement strand
TATGGCTCTCATGGAAATACATTTAAAAATATGTGGCTTTCATGGCTCTGTCAGACAAAAAGGTTCCCGACCCCTGTTCTGGGGCGTCCAATTTCACAAAAATGCTATCTTGCATGAGAACGTGAATCTGGATCTGTATTTGAAATAATTTCTAAATAAACTGAAACTGATGACGTAAAGGAGGCAATGAGAAACTCAGGAGTGAGCATAATGATTTTTGCAAAAACGTGACGCTATTCCTCTGCACAGAAATCACTGCATAGGGTTGTTGGGTTAGAAATGGAGTCAAGAACTTCCCAGTACAAACTTTCCAGAAATACGTGAGAGTGGGCAGACAATTCCCAGTGAACCTTAAAAACAATTACGTTTGCGATTCAGTTCTGCCATAGCAGCGACCTGAGGTCTGTCATCTACATCTGTCTGTCAGTAGCTGGAGAAAACACATTTCACAGTAAATGTAAAATATTCACTCGCCTGCACTCCTTGCAAATGTTTGGACGCACAGCAGCTTTTCAAAGGGGTGTTCATTTCTGTTAAACAAAAGCAGTGCTCTCCCAAAAGCCTTCCTCTGTAATCCATAATGAATAAAACAAAAATGAACATGAATAGGCAGTTCTTGGTAAGAAAAACTGGCACAACACTTGAATTTTAAATCATAAAATTTGGAGTATCAGAGCTGACCTTTTTCACCGTCTTCTCTGAATGTGTTTTTTTCTGTATTTTTCTACTCAGTTCTGTATCTGTGGATTATCTGATCTTTGTGTGCGTGTTTTCTTTCTGTGGCTCTTTTTGTATCAGTCAGTTTGTCTCTTAGGGATGTGATGAGGTGAACTGTAACACGACAGCAACAGAAGAGAAACTTTGTGATAGCGATGAATAGGTGTCCAAAGAAGAAATTGCACAAAGATCGTCCTAAGAAGAAAAGAAAAATGCTGTTTGACTCCTGCCTCCTATCTCACTTTACACATGGCATTCACAAGTGCCTCCTGAGGAGCAGCCTTCTTTCAAACAGGATAGTGCAGAGACATTTTTAATGCCCGGCATAAATGGAATGCAGAATTAATCATATCTGGATACAATCTGGGTGCCAGACAAATGTTAATGTGAGGTCTAAAGGGGGCCTTGGTTTGATTTTTTCCTCATTTTCCTTCCCATTGAGAAGCGGCAGTCTCCAGCATTTCTGCAGTGCAGTGGAGCAGAGAGCCAGCCTTCTCTTCTTGTACCTGTAACAGAGGGATATTGTTGCCACAGAACTGTGACTTCAGTTACCGAGCATTCCTGCCTCTTCATTTCAAAGACAGAAATGTTAAAAGGTAAGGTGAAGCGGCGGAGAGGGAGAACAAATAGGTACAAAATAACAAGGTGCAGAAAGGAGGGAGAGGAGCATGGAGGTGGAAGTATTAACGCCAATTACCGCATGACTTTCTCAGCTCAGATGTCTAGAAAATAATCAAAGCACAGTGTGACAAACAAGGACACTATCTGATTCACACAGACACATCCATAAGGCTTTAGCACCTTCTTTCACAGGCACATGCACGCTGAGCCAGCTTTCCGTTAAACTCAGCAGTCTTCACCAAAGAGAGTGCAGGGAAATCATCTGGCCTCTTTGATCTGACAGTGAAAGAATGTCATCTTCAATCCCAACCATGTAATTCTCTCCAATGAGATGACGGGGCAGCAGCTTTGTGTTCAGTCGCCCGCTCTGGTAATGGCACACTTTCTACTTCCTGAAAGTCATAACAATCCCACCACTGCTGCTGCATTAACCATCCGCGACAAATGGCCCTCCGTCTGGCGAACAAATCAGAAACACACACTGAAGCTACAAAATGGTTTGATACATGTCACACTGCCTCCACTCTGGAAACAGCTTTGTTAATGTGCACACACACATATGGGATTTGCTTGTGTTGGTTTAAAGCACTGTATACTCAGTGCATAATTTTATGAATACTCATTTCATCTGAGTACTCACACACACACACACACGTGCACACACACATCTCTTTATCCAATACACACATGCACAAAAAACTCTTAATTTCACAGTAATGGATTTACCACCGACTGAGACTTCAATTACCAAAGCGATAAATGTTAATGGTGGTGCTAATCATAACAGTAGCATCATGGCTTAAAACCACCAGCTAGGACATGGTGCTTGATTTGCTCCAGCAACAGTGCAGTTCAATTATAACCACAGCCATAAAGCAGGAGGCTCCAGCTGACGTAATCTGTTGTCAGAACCGTCCCCCTTCACCACTCATCTGCTCATCAGCTTCCAATCAAAACCACGATTTTGTTTTAGCCACTTTTAGTCAGTTCTATATAGAATCCACCTCATCACTCCTCTGTGCCGGTGGATTTAGCTGCAAAGACCCTCCCTACTGTCTGTAGAAGCCTGTTCGTATCACCAGCCAATCACAGTGTTCTATTTACATCTCTAGCCAATCCGAGTGTAACACAGTGAATGTTCCCACTGAGTTTTGAAATGATGTGGGTGAATTCATGTGGCTTTAGTTACTGTATGTGGAAGTTATATGGCTATTATGCATACACACCAGAAAATTGTTTTTTCTCACCATCACATCTGTCTTGTACAGTATAATGGGCCCTAATTATACATTACGCTCTATCACTGAGCCTCTCTCATGCTGACTGTGAGCGGAGGTGAGGGGGGCGAGTTTAAATAACACTGGTTTGTAAACAAAGCAAGAAGAAAGTTGCACGCTTTACCTTAAAAGCACACTGTGTTCAGTTCGTTAATCCAATTCAAATCCAATTTTATTTGTGGAGCACTTCTCATACATAAAAACAGTACAAACTGCTTTACAGACTGGAGCTGTGAAAATTGATGCCGTGTCCCCTGATGACATCCCCAATTGGAAGCATATAAAAAAGTATTATAAAATCGATCCTTGGGTTGCACCCCACACTCGATTTCATGGACTTTTGAGGAGCATGTATCCATACTTACAACAAAAGGTCGATCAGTGAGATAGGAGTGAAATCAGTTAAAAACCGTACCCGAGAGGCCTAACAGGCTTCTGAGTCTATTTAACAAAATGTGATCTACTGTATTCAAAAGGCAGTGCTCAGATCCAGTGGCACCAGGACTGAGAGTTTCTGTGAGTCCAAGTTACACCTCATGTCATGATCATCTTTAAAAGGGCTATCTACGTAATATGCTTTGTCCTAAAACCAAGTTATCAGTGAAATCTTTTAGCAACCGTCATCAAATGCATTTACATTCTATTATGTCAACTGTAGTCTTTAGGAACTTTAAATATGACAAGAAGAACCCACAATTTGGACTGGAATTCACAGGAAAGGGTGGATGTATGCATGTAGACACTAACATTCAGCAATAAATTTGAGATGATTGGATTTTGACTTTTTAAAAACTCATAGCAACACTGGATTTATTTTTGCCCTGTACGTTTCTTTTGGTAAAGTACAAAGAAGCAAGAAATACAGGCAGCAAGTAAATGGCAACATATTTTCAATATCTAACTTTTTATTTTTTTATTTATTTTTTTTACAAATTCTCAACTTTTGAAGAGGCTAATGTTTCAATACTGTACATCAGTTCAATTTTGTCATAAACCCTCTCTTGCAACTTAATGTCAGTGACTGGTGGTGATTTGGGGATGACCCCTTTAAGAGCTAGACATATTCTATCATTCTAGTATTATGGAGGTTGGTACGCTAAAGTGCCAGTTGTACATTTGCACTGCTGAAAAAGAATGCACTTCCTAAATGATTATGGAAAATAACAGTACATGTAGGTCTTTGAGGGTTAAAACAAAGCATCGTTGAAAAATGTGAATTATCAGCTGATGCCCAGTCTGAAACCCAGCAGTGCAATTCAAACGAGTATCTCTGTGGTCATCTCTGCAGCGTGGATAACACTGGCTCACCTCCAGCCCACAGTGTTAAGTGGGTCATCTGTGGGAGACGCATGGAGCTCTCCTGAGACCTGGTCGCAGCATGCACACACTCACACACATGCATATGTGCACACACACGTGGCTTCAAGTGGAGTAGTTCAAGGAGCTCAATAAAACATTTACAACATGGTTAAGCTTTTTTCTCTCCCTTCGCTCCTCTCACTGTGCTTCTTTGGCTTGTTTTGTATCTTTCCTTTTCCCTTAGTCCCTCTGCCTTGATTCTGTAAGTTGTTACGAGCCTGGACTTCACTCCATCCCTCATCTGTTTCTTTCACTCGGCTCTGCGAATGACCTTGGGTTAAACACATTTAATTAGCACTCACAGGATCTACACGCCCCCTCCTACTGGCAGCTTAGAGACAAACCCCTTGGACCGGCCAGCTTGTGCAGCATTGATGTGTCGATACAACGTGTAGTGCATGTGGGTTTGTTTGCCTTACAAGTTGAGACAATACTGTAGATGCTGTCAGATTTCACATGGGTGCACAGACATTTTCCTCAGGCTTGATAATTACAGTGGTCTGAGCCAAGGTCTTCTAGCGCTGAAAACAAATGCGCACACAGTCAAGTGCATCTGTTTGTGTGAAACGGCCACTCTCTTCTCTCAAACATTAAGTATTTCTTCTTTCCTCAAATTACACCGAACCTCAGCAGAGCCACTTGCTTTGAAACCAGTTGCCTCTGTCAAGTTTCTGCTGTGCAGGACGCAGCAATATTTTCTACACAGCATGGGTCAGGGGGTGTCAATGTAGATGCAAGCATTCTGCCTTTCATGTTTTTGTCTGTGAGGGACA
Source organism: Pseudamia nigra (assembly GCA_029823295.1). Lineage (NCBI taxonomy): Eukaryota > Metazoa > Chordata > Actinopteri > Kurtiformes > Apogonidae > Pseudamia > Pseudamia nigra. The sequence goes on along the minus strand of JAQQAE010008512.1, from coordinate 10,418 downwards.
CACGGAATATGCTTACTGAGAATATTTAAAGACATTGTCGCCCGGGGTGCCTGGTTGTTCACTAATGAACAACATATAATTCAGTGCTACAGACTGCAGAGGTCCTCTCAGGGACAAGAGTGCACAATACAGCAGGTTATAGCCTTTAATGATGAAAAGCAGAGTGTGTGCAGACTTCAAACAGATACAGGGAGGCGGTACTCATGTCATGCCCATGCACTGTTCTCTGTTTTACAAGTTTCTGCCACATAATGCAAATTCCCATTAGAGGTTTTAGTGAATGGTTCTCCAAAGTAACAATGGCGTAAGAGAAGTTTGAAAGGTTTTAAGTTTTCCTTTTTTTCTGTGGCTTCATCATGGCTTGGAAAAAATGCTTTCATCTGCCTTAAATTCAGTGTGTTTTAAAATGTTAAATACAATCCTTTCTGTCTAAAGTAAATTATAAGTCACAGCTGGACTGAACTGACTTTTCCAACTTCAGAAGCAGCAAATATATGTATTGCTTTATTTAAGGGGTGAGCAAATTTTAATGGTCTCCAACTGTGAAAGTGCATTTTTTTTGGATTTTGATGTTAATATAAACTCTGATATAAAATACCACAGCTCTGGGTAGGCAGCCATCTGGTTGGGGTTAGTGGACAGAGGAGAGACAAAAGAAAAGAGTAATGATGGACAGACAGTGGGCTGGTCCACAAACAGTAACCACACATCAAACAGGAAGGAACTGGCCAATACTCATGGTTCTTTTTCTGGAAAATCCTCTACGTAAAAGGTCATTACTCAGTTTCTTTGTGTCAGAGTATGATCCCATTAGCCAATTAGAGTCTTTCCTGATGAAAAGCTAGATCAGCATGTGTGGCAAAATGACAAGGAGACTGAATACCAAGAAAAGATCCCATCAACACGTTTTGCTGATACAAGTGTTGATATAAGATATAGAATCTTTAAACGAGAACAATAATGCAAGATTTTTCCATAAAGGCACTATGCAATTAGGAGAACTAGCTCCATTTATATGGTATCAAAGTATTTCAGACATGAGCAATTATTAAATTGCCACTAATACTTGTCAAACAGAGACGTATGTTTACTGTACAGCACATTCTGTTGCATGTCATGGTGCCTGTTTCACAGTGGGTCGTTTCCATTATCGACATCCTCAAACAGTGGGATCCAATGAATGCCCCCAGTTTAAAAGAACTGAAGCTTGGAAGCACACAATTTGACCTACTGGAAGAACAATGCTTATAGTAATACTGGAATAATAGAATGAGATAATAAATGGCTAGAATAGAATACAAATAAAAGCTCTTGAAGGAAAGTCTAAATTTTACTATTAGTACCAAATTACACGGTAGTGTCTGGGAAAGAAATTATTGGGACATTGCAGCTTGTTTTGAGTGAAACAATGTTATTAATCACAGAAACAAGCTTACAGAGGGAAGAAAAAAAAAGACATCCCTTGAAGTGATGCAAAAATACTGGTAATGAGTGGAGGCTTTGGACTGAACATTACCACAAATGTTCTCCTAAAAACAAAAACAGGAGATTTAGATGAGCAGCAACATAGGAAGAAGAGATTAACTGAAATGAGCAGCAATTTGCATCTAGTATCTTAAAAAGCAAAAACAAAACAGAAAATTTCCTATTTTGCCTTCGTTAGATTTGGACTACAATGAGACAAATTTGCCTCACTTGCTTTTGAAAATGAGAAAAGAGCCATTTGCCAGACACAATGAAAGAAAATAAAGCTGTGGAGCTCTGTTTGAAAGCTGATGCAATCTACTTTGCAGTAGAACATCTGGGGAAATAAAAAGGTCACACTGATTTATATTTAGATGCCGTAGGGGGAAATATGCTTCTTCACTCGGTTCTGCACCCAGAAGCTAACAACGGCTGGCTATGAAGAACCGAGTTAATGTGGCGTTAATGACAGCCCACTGTACGGCTAATAGCGGATGCTTTTGTGTTCATAAGCAGTCTGACATAAGCAAAAGTACACTCTGGTGAGTCGAACACATGTTAGCTTTGATACTTTAAGAAGATAAAAGCTGCTAATGCTTAAAATAAGTGTAAAATATGGAAGCAGCACCCATGCACTTTTGCACTCCAAGTGTGCCTCTAAAATGGGATCCTCTGTGGCTCTTTTGCAGTATAAATGTTCGAATTGCCCCTCCTTGAATCACCACCTTATCGTGGTGAAGGGGTTTGGGTGTCTGAGTGATCCTAGGAGCTACTGTATATGTTGTCAGGAGAAATTTGCCCCTGGTAGGGTCTCCGAAGGCAAATTGGTCCTAGGTGACAGGTCAGACTAAGAGTGATTCAGAAGCCCCTTGTGACTCTGCCTTCCCGTGGGCCCACCACCTGCAGGAAGGGCCGTAAGGGTCTGGTACTGTGTGGTTTGGGTGAAGGCAGGAGCTCGAGTGGTCCAATCCCTGGTTGCCAAGCATAGTTCCAACTAGGAGGAGACCCTGGGGCAAACCCAGGACACACTGGAGGGACTACGTCTCTCCCCTTTGGAACGCTTAGGCGACCCCCCAGTGGAGCTGGAGGAGGTGGCTGGGGAGAGGGCCGTCTGGGCTTCTCTGCTTAGGCTGCTGCCCCCACAACCCTGACCAGAAGCAGAAGATAATGTATGGATGGATGGATGTTCAAACTGAGTCCGTTTTGTGCTGCAGAGTGGCCTTTTCTTCATTTTACCTCAATCCATTTCTACGGGAATTTCTCAGTAGTTCTATATGACACCTAGAAAAACGTTATTGCATTAGTCCAACTAAAACTGGACTTCAAAAGAACATGTAAATATGTTGGCTCGACTGAAATTGAAGGTGTTTTTGGAGGAATTTTTTGCCTATATTGGATAGATACAGTATAGAGAGGTGTGGGGATGGGGATTGGGGTGGGGATTGACATGCAGAAACGGGCTGCAAGTTGGATTTGAACCTGGGCCTTCGAGGTCTCAGCAATTAGGTCAGTAGTTATGTACTACCAGGTGAGCCAACACGGCGCCCTGAAATCAACATTTTACAAGTCAGACTAACACATCCGTATAATGTAACTGAACGTAGATCTACTCCTGCATCTTTACATACCAGTTGCACCGCACATGAGGTTTTCTTCACATGCGCTCAAACTCTGCACCAAATTCTGACTTGTCAAAAAGCATGTAAAAAGAAAAACAGGGGAGCTCAAGTAGAAGAAACCGGTTGATTGCTAACTGTTGAACATGGTGAAAACTATTTGTTTTGGAACAGATACAGAGACGCACTTTATAGTGACTTAGGTGAATATTTTAAAGGCTGTGACTGTCCATGTTTCAAGTGAAAATGGTAATAATACAGGATATCACAGAATCTCAGGTGATCACACAGCACTACACAGGACGGGAATTTGTTCAAAATTGAAAATGGTGAGTGAGGAGAGAAATGACTAACCCTAGCCCCCTAACTGTACAGTACACATAAAGAATACGAACTGCAATCTACGAACGAGTGCACATGTGCTGAAACTCTGTGCAATTTGCCAATTCGCTGGGGATACCGAAAACTGTACGCATAGCCACTCCGTATTTTAAAATACATGCTAACGTGTTGGCTTCCTATAGCGCTTGGGTATTCACAAAGCACTCTGGGATATCATTGCAATATTTTTGTCAGGAGAACTGTAAACAAATAGGCATCGAGTAGCACAGATACAAAAGAAAAAATATAGAATTAACTACAGCAAGTTAAGACTTGACATCTGCTCTCAAGAGAAATTAAACAAAGGCCAATGGAGTGGTGTGTTCAGAAAATGATCCGTATGAGCACAGAGCTAATATCCCCGGATATTTTCACATATCCTGTTTGTGGTGTTTGTGCATACACATCAGAACAATTAAAAGGTTTCTTGAGGCACATGTGCACTTACAAGTGGCAGGATACAAGATCCGCAAATATTTCTTCAGTTGCTTCTCTGCCTCTCTGCCACACACTCTGTCATAAACGATTCAAATGAAAAAAAAAACAAAAACAAAAAAACCCAGAATTTAATACTAATCATGTTTATTATATTTTAGGTGTTTTCAGCCATTTAGTGTCATTTTCTTAGCTTCAACCTCACTGCTCCCTGAGGTATTTTCCAAGCTGGAAAACCAAAAATAATGGTACGAGGGTATTTTCATGCAATCACTATGGCAAGTCATGCGAGCTGATATAGGTCCCAAAATGCATTGTGTTAGTGATGTCGCATTCCCAAGCTCTACCGACTATTGTTGTGGTCTGTGACGTCATAAGTCAACCAGAAATGACCGCATATCCCCACCTATCATGGCAAAGGCAACATAATGACAACATAATTACACTCCTGTGCATGTGCACAGAGACAGAGACAATAGTCCATTCAAATAGTGATGTAAATGTACTCACTGTCTTGGTTGAGTACCTCAATGATAACAGCATGTAGTCCAATTTCTGTGTTGATAATTCAGATTGGGCTTTCCACAAATACCCTAACATGGGTTCCCGAATTCCCCCACAGACCAACAGGATCTGTGTTTTTGTCAAAGGTGAAGCGAATTTGAAGCAAACTTTTGAAAAGCTATAACAAAGAAAATGTGCATGATATGCATTTTCATGAGTGGATTTGGTAAGAATAACATAGGCCACGTTGTGTCATCATCCAGTAGCACTGTTGATTACTGTTACTCATGGCTGGAGCAAACACTACAAGTTTCAGTCGAGCATGCTGGTTTTTATTTCCCAACGTGGATGAATCAAGAAAAATCAATAGTAGTACAAGTAATTGTGTTACAATCCAACCCAGGACCAATGGTCGTATGTTTGCATTTTACTGGAATATCTAGGAAGACGACAGATAAGTTAAATGTTTATAAGTCATAATTCATTTCATTAAGGTGTTTCCATTTCCTTTATGTGCATTTATTCCTTTACCAATCAAACACATTCTAATGTGAAACTTCAAAATGTGCCTGAAATACAGTTACATCTGCACTTCAATATACTTTTAACTAGAGGTCGACTGATTATCGGCACAGATATTTGGAATTTTCACATATATTGGTATTGGTGTTTTTTAAATCTGACGGGCCGATATCAAGAAATCAATTAAAAACTGGGTTACCCCCTCTCTCTCTCCTGCCACTTCTGTCTCCAGCATCGTTCCACCCACAGTGCCATCTAACTGGACAAGCAAGCCACAGTATGTGTAAGCCGTGTGTGTGTCCTCATACACACACGGTGAAGAGGTAACGTTTTGTCATGTGGAGAAGTTACGGAGAGCAAACACGTGTCGAAGGTAAACGCATAAAACTCTCCCAAAATTGTAATAATCATCCCAGTGCTCTATATCTCACAACTACTTCTATGTGCAGCGGAAGCTAATGCTTACTCTGCTCTTACGTACCTCCTGACATGTCTGAATTACTTGAAAGAAGGCTGCTGATAATATCGACAGTCAAACAGTCCGTGATAGTAAAAGTATGTGTGTGACTGAGAGTCAACATGTAAAAAAACTGAATTCACTTGTTTGATTGTATGGAAGCACGCTAAGGTGGAGGCTGATTAGTATTTACAACATAACATTAGTTGTCCGGTCTGGCTCTAAACGTTCAGCATACTATGTATTAGCAATGGAGAGAATGCATGTAATGTGGAGAATAGTGTGTGTTTGCATGAAAGTCACATGAAAATCTCTACACGACTACGACAATAACTTCTGAGTCTAGAATCCATGCACTTCTGGAGCTATTTATTTTCTATTTGTTTGGTTAAATAAACATGCATTTAAACAAAGTTAAGTATTTGTATTATTCAACATTTTTGCGCTTTTACTGCAAATGAATATCGGCTCCAAATATCGGTTATCGGCCTCCTTGACTTCTAATCATCGATATCGGTATCAGTCCTGAAAAACCCATATCGGCCGATAGAGAAACTTAGAAATGGAGTCAGTGAACACCATTTCACCTCAGTGCAGACTCTAGCAGACACTTCATGTACACTCCTTCAGATCTTACATATTGAAATGTTAAATGGAATATTGTTGGGTAAATAATTAGGTCTCTCAGAGTATAAGGGGAAATTTATCCTCCTGTAAAAACCTTTAAAAAAAACAATTACTTCACAGTTTTTTCATTACTAAAGGCTTAACTCTCACTTATAATTTGAAGCTTAGAAGGAGGACTTTACTTTCTCCAGCTCTATCTCTGATATAACACTACCCTTTAGAGGTAACGTTAGCTTAGAAGCTGATAAGTGGCATTAAAAGCTTGTTTGGCTGTAGGTACTCCAGCATTAGCTATTTGCTGATGGCACTGCCTGGTGTTAATGCCTTTACTCTTGCTTTGGAAGCTGAGATATCATCAGTCTTCTTTATGACTATTTGTGCTGGAAATCTCAACTCCCCTGGGGGCTTTGGTACTTGAGAAAGAGAGAGGGGGGAGAAAATATAGTAAATATAGAGATGGAGAAGAGACTAACACCACAAGGACAAGACTGAAAAGAAAGCCAGGGAGCATCTCAGGCAAATACAAGACTAATTAGGGTGCAATGAAAACACCCGAGGGTGCCCACAAGGCCTCACTTTCCTCCTCCGCTTGGAGAAGCTTAGAGGTCCTCTCTGCTTTCGCTCCACTAAAGGCCTTGTAGACAGACTGTGATTAATGCTTAAGACTTGCTAGTGGGTCTCGTCTCTGCTTAAGATCCAAAGGGGCAAATTTTTAACCTGTGATTGAGCTGCGCTGATTCACCCCTAATAAGTCAAAGAAGGAATTCCACCTCCTAATTCCTCAGGCAAGACAACACATCAGTTGATACCAGTCACGGGATGCTGGTGTGGCGCTAACCCTGTCAAAAGCACCATCTGTCGGCTGTCTTTTATAGGGAGGATGGCTCTCTGCTGACAGGTGTGGAGGTATCATCTTACTGGCACCATGGGGTGGACTGTGAGCATACAGGAATGGCAGAGGAAATTAATCTATGTTTCAATATTTGTACGCTGCTTTTGTGTATGGATACCTGAGGAGCTGTACAGGATATTGGCCAACACTGATTTGGAATAGTTCCGCCTCGAGTTTATTGCGGAGCATGGCATAAAAATGTGAAATGAGATGCTTTTTTACAGACAGCCCCGGGTCCTCTCTGAATATAATGAGTTTTAAGAAAGCGGCCATAACAAAATGTATTCTTTGGGTCTTTTATGACACAGGTACTCCATAACAGCAGGCTTTAACAGTAACAAAGCGAGGAAACAAGCACCAGGATGTGATTAGTACATATTCCAGCGTGTAATATAGCTTACATGCAAATCCCATTACATGGTTATTTTATTTAGTAATTAATTCACCGACTGATAAAGCTCATTAAAGACTGAGTAAAAAAAAGTGACACTTTAAGAGTTAAAAATGAATCATTAAGTCTGTTAAATCAACACTAATTCTGTATTCAGATATAAAGACGTCCTTTAGATTTATTATTTTTATAGTACAATAGCTACTCAGTGCCTGTGTCTTTATTACAGTGAGGATTTTACAATTCTATTCTGCTTTTTCTGTCCAATTTAAATGTGCAGTGTAAGAATAAGATCATAGACCTCATTTATCACTGTGTCCCTTCAAGTTAAAGGTTTACTGCTGCTTAATATAACTGCTGTTTCCTTAGTTTTATAGTTTGCTCATTTGATGTAATTACTTTCATGTTTTACACCATGGTCATCCTCAAATAATAACATAAAACAGTGTTAACTTGCGTTGTCTGTGTGCGCCGACAGCATCCATCTGATTCCCTGTGTGTGTCATCGCTTAAAACAAAGCTTGCAGTCAGCTTTTCCAGACGGGCTTTAAACATAAGGCAGTAGGTCGCCGCCTGATTCATGAATCACCATGTTATTACAATAACACTGACTTTTGGGGATGAACAATGACTTTGTATGGCTTGGCAGATATCTGAAAACCTCAGGTGCTCCTAAAACAGTACACAGAATGAGCTCATCCTTGAAGGAAGGTTTTAAAGTGAGTAATGCCAGCCTCCTGAGCCACGCTCATTATAACCGAATTAGGCCGTATCGTTGTGGTATAAGCTCCAGTAATCAGACTACCTTGGCAGCTTGGCTTAATTGGCTCATCACTCAGCCGACACCGACTCTGAGCACATTAAAAGGGAAGAAGCTCCTGTCATTTTCCACCAACCGACCAAACTAGAAAAGGACACTGTTTTCCAGAGTTGCCTTTCATGATTTCTAACATGGAAATGGTGAATCTGGGTCAAGGCAAAACCAGAAGACGATGAAGATGCAGCTGTCATCTAGTACACTCATGTATTCCTCATATTTTTTTGCAGCAGCAACAAACAAAAACATCGTCTGTAGAAAATATTCACTCTCTTATAGAAAGAGAGAAAAAAAACACACACAATCCAGCTCCATTCGAGAAATACTACTCTAACTCTAAACACTACTTTAACACCCTTTGTAATAAGACTAACCTTAGTGGGGTTTTACAGTATAAACAGTCTTCAATTAGGTTACAGTTTAGTTGGTAAACACAGTAGTGATCTGATACTTACCAAATACTGAGCCCAAATATACTACTAGTTCCAAATTTCACTGTACCTTCTTTTTGACTTCTCTTTCAGCCAGCCTTTTATCTTCTGTAGCTCCATCTTACACTTATGAATACAGTACATCACCAAAATGTAACCACCATCAGCTTATCCTCACACATTATGTGGATTTACACTTTACTTTAAGGCTCACCTACTACAACTTATCATTACTAGCAACTCATTACTGAATGTGTTAACATGCTGACTGGTGAAGGCACAAGAAGAAGAGTATTTTCCCTCGGGCAGTCTGTCAGAGCTACAATGGACTACTATACACTACTATTAATGTAAAATGGTACAATAATAACAAGAGCTACCCCTTTATTTTTTACATAGTAGACTTATATATATTATAATCTGCATGCTTTTATTTTATTCCTCGTGCTGTGTTTTACTGTTGGCTGCAGGTACAAAAACATTTCCCTGTACACTGCGCTATGTATAATTGTGCATGTGACAATAAAGCTCATCTCATTTTGATAAAGATTTAATAAAATAAGTAAAGATCAGTATCTAGATCTTGCCAAAAAGAGAGCCCAAAATGATGAAAACCATGAAATTACCTCTTTAGAACTGTTTCTAAATCATTTATAAAATGCTTACAGTCTAATTACAGACCATTTATATGTCTTTTATAAGCGTATTGTTACTGTAAAGTGGTACCAAAAGGCAAGTTAGCTCATGGCCTTGTCAGAGAGCAGCACACTGCGGGAGAGACTAAACAGGAAACAGATGAGTGTTGGAGATGGAATCAGACAGACTGAGAGCGGAAATGAATGAACAAGAGTGGGAGAATGCTACAGAGGCCAGCAGGTTTTGTTGGCTGGCCTGGGCCTCCCTGTGCCAGCCTCTCTCTGAGAAGCTCAGATATCCATCAGGTCTGCCTCTCTCTGTGCTTGACAGCGGGTCTACAGAGGGTCCTTTTAAAATCAGGCCTCTCCTACCGCTGGCATGGCTCCAGATAAAGGCCCACTCAGAAGGGGATTCCTCAGCTCACGGACCTCCGCTGGGAAACGGCTGAGACAGACGAATGAACGCTTTTGTGGAAGGAAGAGCAGGGCACGGCGGTCAAGGAGACAGACAGAGAGGGAGGAAATAAACAAGGAAGGCGGAAAGAGCAGAATGATCCATAAATGGGTACACACATAGTCTCAGGCAGTCAGACACAAGCTCGATTGGGGGTCCTTTAGGGACCTATTCGACATTTGTTCAATGCATCCTATAGACATTTGTGCCATGTGTCTTAATGCGTTCCCTTTACTCATGAGGGGTGATGGGACTCTGAGCTGTGATGTGATTATGCAAAGAGCTGCAGCCATGCATTCAGTACTTGCTTTAAGAAATTTACTTAAAGATGTGTGATCTGCTTATTAATGGAAAAGTGAGTGAATGCTTACAAGTTGCGATGCGTTAACTCAAAGAATGAGCCCAAAACAACATTTACTTATAGTTCATTTACAGCCAGAAGACCAGCAAGTACTGCCTGCACTAGAATTTTGTACATGAAGAGAAGGGAAATCTGTGTCAACATGTCAATATTTCAGTTTTATCTTCTAATATGTCAAAAAGAACATGAAGGAAAATGGGGGATTAAAACATTTTTGACCACAGATAAGTGAAATGGTTAGTCTATTTTACTATAATATGTCAAGTTACTGTGAATCAGTGCCTGCACTCTGATGCATACTTGTCATCACTGATACCACATAATCTCTTGTAATTAACTTGATAATTGCATTAATAGGGATGGGGCCGATCCGATCCAGTATCGGTATCGGGTTCCGATACCAACGTAATTCACGGATCGGAAATTTCCGA
>JAQQAE010008511.1:0-15165 GCA_029823295.1 Pseudamia nigra | reverse complement strand
AATATTGTTTATCTGGAATGAATTTTAGATCTTTGAGTCCATCTCATGAAAAATGGGATCAAAAACAAGAGTGTTGCATTTATATTTTTGTTGAGTGTAGGTGTTACAAAAGGTTGGCTAGCTGGTTTATGATTCAACTCTCTAAGCTCCCAAGACAGCCCCTTCTTCAACAGAACCTACATGTAGGTACAGAACTTGAGTTGTGTTCTATACTAGCCCTGGGTGATGTGTTTATCCCTAACCTATTGGAGGATGAGGTGTGTGTTGCCAAACTCACCCCAACACGTCTGCTTATGGATCCCGTGAATCACACTCGCGGAGTCCGTCTGTCCAGTGCATACTTTGTTCTGACGGACTGGCCAGCCCCCTCTTCGGTAGTTGACTGTCAATCAAAGTCTTTTTAAGGTGGATATATACAAAGTGGTAGTGTGCTACTAAAGGTTCTATTCTCAGTCCGTAAGTTGATGTGGTTTGTTTTCTCTCCGTGTTCTCTCACACAGCTCTCAGTTGTCCTGATCCTAAACTCTTCTTTACTGCTGCGTCTGCATCGGCTGTTTTTTTTCTATGTGATCATAATCTTGCTAACTTATGAGCTCTATTTTGATAACTGCTTTTTTCTCTCTGCCCAATGTGTCACCCCCTCCCCCTCTTCACCCCCACTGTATGAGGCGCCTGTCGGCTGCCGTGTCGTTAGGGAGCGCTTAACATGGGCGCACCTTAATGTCAAGTAAAATTCCTTGTATGTGTAAAAGCATGCTTGGCAATAAAGTTCATTCTGATTCTGATTCTGATTCTGATTTATGACATCGTATCCAAAACAGTGTTTCCAATCCGCTGACCACAGAGAGTTCACAAACCACATCCACATCCTTAGAATATGTGTAAATCAGTGAAACCCTGAGCTAAAACCACACCTATAGAAACTGGATCGTAACAATAGGACTTTATTTGCAGAAATAATAGTACATTTTTTCACAAGCTAAAACATTCAAATAAGCTAATTAGCAGCTGAAGCTAAGTTAATTAAGACACCAGCACCTGATAGGGTGTAAAAATATCTGGGGAGATTGGGGTAATATGAGCCAGTGGTTGACCCAACGGGCAAAAGTGAAGAACTGTCGTCATGTGACCCTAAATTCCGGATGCACTTATCATTTCTCTCTGCCTGTGATGAAGAGAAGCACCCTTATTGTGAAGCACCCTGACTTGTACCTTTATCGTGGTGGAGGGGTTTGCATGCCTGAGGGATCCTAGGAGCTCTGGTGTTGGGGCAATTCACCCCTGGTAGGGTCTCCCAAGTCAAACTGGTCCTAGATGACAGGTCAGTACCCTTATGACTATGCCTTCCTGTGGGCCCACCACCTGCAGGAAGGGTCGTAAGGTTTTGGTGCTGTGTGGTTTGGGTGACAGCAACAGGTGGGGGCCTGGGTGGTCCAATCCCCGGTTTCCAAAACTGGCTCCAAGTGGAGCGTGCAGAGTGTGGAGACCCAGGACATGCTGGAGGGATTATGTCTCTTGGTTGGCCTGGGAACGCATGGGGTCCCCCCAGAGGAGTTGAAAGAGGTGGCTGGGGAGAGGGAGATCTGGGCTTCGCTGCTTAGGCTGCTGCCCCTGCGACTCTGCCCAGAAAAGCAGAAGAAAATGGATGGATGGACAAAACCATGTGAATCATTTAGCTAAAGAAAAGCCTGAAGTGCAAAGCTAACAACTTTTTTCTAAAATGGTGGCTATGGGGCATAATGACCCAGTGGTTCAATTCAATTAACCCCACCATAAGTTTCAAAAAATACATTAAGTCTCTGAATCATAAAAAATGTATAATGTCAGTGTAATATTACACAACTGACTTGTTTTATCATATGTTAAACGTTATAGAAAATCTCCAATCTCCATCATATGAAGGGGCTTCATGAGGTGGAGGAAGTCGTGGATGGAAAATCAGTCAGATACATGTTGTTCTATTTGAACTCATGGCTTGTTCTACCAGTTTAAAATTGTAAAAGCTGTTTAAAAGTGTGAAAGTTTGAGAAATATTGATCGAGAGAATCTACTTTTTTGCCAAGCTTATATTTGTTATATATTATGATGATTAAAAAAAAATATTTTAAAATCTTTTATGATTCTGTTTATTTCACCTGAGTGCTCTGATTTCCAAGAAAAAGGAAAACATGTTCACAAATGGCATTAAAATGATCCGAATATTACACTTTTTGTGTTTGTTTTTCTTGGTTGTTTAAGTCGGCTTTAGGAAAATAAAAAAAGGCTACATACAATGTGAAATATCTTTTAAACTTTATTTTCAAAGCTTATATTTTCCAGGCTCTTTGTCATAGATGTGTAATTATAATTTCAATTGATAGCAAACATCCTTAAATAAGAGTAATGTATATGTTTTCATTCTGCCTTTGCTGCTTTTTTTCTTGCCTCAACGACAACATAAGTAAAAAATGGCACGTCTTACCCCGCTCTCCCCTATGCACTGACATGTGCCAACAGTTGACAGGTCATTGTGTCCATGGTCAGAAGCTTTGTGGTCATGTGACTTTGTTATTGTCAGTGTTTCCAGTTGTAATATAATTATCACATGTATCATTATACAGTTAATTGTGCCCTGTACAATACAATAATACAATAATGCCTAATGTATGATAATGTAATTATTTCATATAAGTGGTTATAATCAGTTTAGACCTGCTTCTCCCAGACATAGGCTCATTCATTTTATGTTTATTTTATGGAGAGATTCTTTATTTTCTTATTGTTTTTTTTTATTCTGTTAATTTCTGTTAAATGTGTTTATTATCTTATTCATTTTTTATTATCTTGTTCAATGCTCTTGATTACTTTGTTCACATTTATATATTTGATGAATGTTTTGCTCATTTTCTTCATTTTTCTGTCAATTGTTGACATCATTAAATCACAACAAACAATGCAAGTTCAATGTTTATTCTTGTGCATATTTTTACGCCATTTTACATTTCAGTTGTAAAAACATGAACATGCTGTGATTCTCTGGGTTTGAATCTTAAATAAAATGCACATTTACTGTATGTTTTTGGCCTTGGATCAAAAACTGGAAAAGTGAGAAAAAAATCACCAACGACAATATATTGTGAACAATAATTTTACTAAAAACACAAGACTCTGACAATTTCTCAGCCTGTGGTTTGATACTTTACCCTTTTCCATCTGACAACTCTGATTAATGTTCCCATACAGTATGCTCTGAGTTCATTGGCAGTCGGTGTTTGTCCGTGGGCTCCACTCCTGTTCCTGCTGAACTGAGCCAGTTTTCAGGCACAACACTGATACCAGTTCAGTAGGCACGGGAGGACACAGCCCTGGTGTCTGAACCTGTGACGATGGAGAACTCTAATCTTCCTTGTAGGACACAGTGGACCCTTCCTAATGTTCTTAAAATGCAGAAGTCTATAATGAAAATCTCCAGATGCCTCCAGGTTTTGGCGCTGTGGCCCTAACATGACCATGCAATGCTGTTCTCATTCTTAGCGCCTCAAAATCAGCTGTTTCATCCAAGTATTTGGTATGCCAGACAGACACGCAAAGTAGCCTTTGGCACAATTACATGATGCACATAGTGGACAATTGAAATCCACTTGCACCGGTGCTGAGAGCATATTCCTCAGATGTCAGAAAGTGAGGATTAAGCCCATGGATGAATGAAACACACAGAAGACAGGGCTTTGTGTGTTGGTACCATACACTGTATATATTAGTGAACAAAGTGAGGCAACAGGTTGTGGACAGCCATTTTGAGCCGAATCAGGTGGTCATTTCCTGGATGACATTTTCGAACCAAAAACAGGATGTAATCATATTTGGACATATAGCGGCAGAGCTACAAGAGCGTAGTATGTCAGGGGTTTTATGAGTAAGCTAATGCTAGCCGGTAGTTTACTGACTTGGTAAAACTTCATCAAGCCTAAAACTTCATCAAGACAAAGTCTGTGCACTGGCTACTCGTAGTGGATATTAGAAACACAATTTCATTTTTATGTAGACCATAAAAATGATGATAAATTATCTTATTTTACACATTACCAAACGTAGGCATATTACAGTGTTGTTAGTGTAAGCACTGAACTGCAGATGAGCATCTGTCAGGAAAACCTATGTTCTATTAAATAAACAGACGCTATGAAGGTCTGACTTGGTGTGACTTCAACTGCAAGTCAAGTTACTATAGCGACCTGTCAACTAAATTCCAGCACAACAGTGACTTGTCAGATTATTTGCCCAATATTTTAATAACAGAGTAAAAATTTAAAGATGGACCACCAGATCAGGTATTAGAGGGTCCAAATAAAACATGTGAGGCCATGATGAGTCATTACAAAAATGTATTCACTTAGTATTTTCAGAGAGAAATCGAATGTATTTCTATGGGAGTCAGGGCTTCTTGGAGCTGAATGCATGGTTCCCCTAGCGGCTGACAATGGTATTACAGCTTTAAATAAATTCTCACTCTACAGCCCTGGGGCCTCATTTAAAAGCTTTGCATGAGAGCCACACTAAAACTTAGCTTAAGGGAAAAAAGCAAAAACAATGTCACAACAAAAAAATATTCTGATTTACTGTAAAGAAATGTGACAGCGGACACATGCACGCAGTTTCCTACTTATAAATGCCGACCTGTCTGAAAATTTGCACATGTCTCGGCCTCACAGACAACCCTGTTCACATCTAGATTCCACCTTAAAAGATCAGTATTTAGTATGTCATAAATGAGTCAGCTGAATTGTGGGTTCTCTTGAAAAATCATGGCAATGTCAAAGCACAAGGAGATTATGACAAATGAACTACAGGGGCACAAAACATACATAACCAATAAAAAAACAGAGTGAAGCTGTAATATCTCGGCAGTGAACAACAGTAACAAAACAAGAAAAAAGGGCAAAACAATAACAAAAAATTTTGCATCAAACATGCGAATCATTGGTATTTCGCTGTGGCGACCCCTGAGGGGAGCAGCCGAAAGGAGAAGAAGATTATGTCTTTTTGCCTCTTTTTTGCATCTTTTGCAATGCCATGTGCTTTTTATACCATATTGCATGTCATTTCATTTTTATCTTTTTGCTATTTTTAAATCCTTTTATATTTAAAAAATCTATTTGCATTGTGTTGCAAATGTTTTTGTATTTTTAACATCTGTTTGCATTATTTCTGCCCGAGGTCTCCTGATGCCCTTGCTGTCTGCTGTGTGTGGACCGCTCCAGTGTCTGTGGACGTCGTCCAGTGTTTGTGTTGTTTGTTGTTCTATCGCTACTCTTTTCTTTTCTCTCTCCTCTGTCCACTAACCCCAACCGGTCGAGGCAGATGGCCGCCTACCCTGAGCCACTGGTTCTGCTGGCAGTTTTTCTCTTCCGGTAAAGGAAGTTTTTCCTCCCCCCATCACTCTTGTCTTGCTCTCGGTGGTTCTGTTGGATTTATTCTCTGTATAGTCATGAGGTCTCAGCCTTGAATTGTGAAGCGCCTAGAGATAATCGTCAATTGTGATTGGCGCTATACTGTACAAGTAAAATTGAATTGAATTATTTGTACCTTACGAGATTTTTATGTCTTTTTGTATTTTTACACTTTTTTGCACCTTTAGATTAATTTTTTTCACCATTTTTCATCATCATTTTGCTAACAATCACATGCATATTTTAGATGTTGTTGCATCTTTTCTGGATCCTTTGTAATACATTTGTCTTGTTCAGCTTTGTTGTTGTTGTAAAGTGCTATATAAATAAAGCTTGATTGATTGATTGATTGATACTGTGGCCTTTGGGTAATTTTTCTCATTTTGCATTTATCACATTTTTACATTTTTTTACATTAATGTGTTGTTGCATTTTTTTTTTTACCTCTGTTACGCGTCTTACATCTTTTTGCATCATATGAGATTTAGAATTTTGCATCTTTCATCTGTTGTTAATAAACCTTCAGTTTTCAATTTTCAGATGCATTTGTTCATTTTTTCTTTTCGAGCCAGCACATCTGAATAAAAGCCTTAAGAAAATTGAATGAGCTAATGATCTGACATTTCCTTGTAGTAATTACTGATGGTGGCCCTGCCGTTGACATATGAATGATTAAGCAGTGACAGCAGGGCCTGGGGGAGGGGCTCAAGTCAAATTCTGTTTGGGCCACAATAAAAACCATTAGCCCCTGAGTGTCTGTGTAATCAGGTCTCTGCTCTATTTGCTTTTTAGCACAAGTCCATCTGGTTCTGTGACAGGCGCGAACGCAGTTGGACGTGAACTTGGCATGCCCGGGCCGGTCTGACATTTTACACTGCATTCCACACGCCACAGTAGAACCTGTGGCATTTCAGGTCCACGTTCTGCCTGGGTCAAAGTGTGTTTCTGAAATACGCTACATACATGAGAATTCCTGACAGATGCAGAAGGGAAGATAAGACTGGTACAGCTTTGGGCAAATGGTAGAGCGGTGGGGTTTATCGCACGTCTGCACAATCAGGACCAGTTTGGTCCATGTTAGAGCTGCAGGATTAATGGAAGCACATGTTCACTGAATCAGCCTCTGCAGAATCGTAAAAGGCTGCAATTTAAAAGTGCAGGAAGGTTACTGATTATTCTACAAATTTTGTCCATTTGGCCAATATTTTCTAGATTATTTTGTTTATTTTATCAATTTTTTGATCATTTTGTCAATTTTGATAGTTTTGCCATTTTTGGCCATTTTGTTAATATTCCCTTAATCATTTTTCTAATTTTGTTGATTTCTTTCATCATATTGTACATTATGTGAACATTTTCTTCACTATTTTTGACAATTTTGTTCATGTTGTGGGTATATTCTTAAGTATTTTGCCAGTTTGATTTGTATTTTTTGACTAGATGGTTTTGTCTAATTTCTAGAGTAGTATGGCAATTTTTGCTATTTTGTCACTACTTTCTTGATTATTTTGCTAATATTATTCATTTGTTGATTTCTTTAATAATATATTTTATTGGCATTTTCATTTACATTTTCTTAACTATGTTTGGCTAATTTTGTTCCTTTGTTTTGATATTTTGTTGATTCTTTTTTGCAGTTTTTACATTTTGTGGATGATTCTGCCCATCTTTGTTCATTGTGTTAATTTTTTTAAAATTTTGCCTTTTCGTTCATATCTTGGTATCCAATGGGCCTTTTTGATCATGTTGTTGTCTGTTTAGTATGTTTTGTTCATTTTAGTTGATTTTTATGTTCATTCCGTTCAGAGTTGGACCACTTTGTTCATTTCTGTTTCATTTTTTTAGTTTTCTTAATCATTTTGTTCATTTTTGTCTTGTAGTTTCAGTTCATTTTTAAAAGAACATCACACAATCACAGAGGATGTGTTCATATATTTGCATCTTTCAAATCACTTTTGTCTTTTATGATCTTTTTGTATCATACTGATATTGTGTGTTTTACGTCTTTTGTGTCTTTTTGCATCCTTTACATCATTTTTGGAATCTTTCTCCCCATGTGAACCTTCATCTTCTTCCTCCAGTTTCAGCTCCTCCTCCTCCTTTCTTCATCTCCAACATCGTCAAGTTCTTTCCATTCAGCGGAACAAATCCCCGTCCATCCAATCAACTATTTCACCTCAGGCACTGAACTTAGCCACTGTGAACAACACATAGCAGGGATCAATGCTCACCAATTAGCTAAGCTCTGTGCCTTTAGCAAGTGGCTGACTGGCTTTTCCTCCGACTCACGCAGACCTTTCCGTGACTACTGAGCAGGAACGTTGACGGCATTGTGTGATGTCAGGATAGTGTTTCAGAGAGCGCCGCCAATGAAGGATCCTCGCCTTCATTTCAGACGTCAAAGAGGAAAAAAAATCCTCCTCCTCTTGTTTATGAATTGAAAAATCCAAGAGTCAAAACTCGAGCCAGTTCCACAAAATGTGTTCTATCGTGTCAAGCTGCAGAGAATTTCCATTTCCATTGTGGCTGATTTGAAAGAGGAGACTAGTGAGGACAGTTTGAATTTCACACAGCTGCACGTTTAACTGCAGGCTGCACGTTTGGAAAAGAGACGTGTGTGAGGAGCACAGGGATGGTATCATTGGTGATCAGAGCTGAGCGGTGCGACACAAAATCAGCAAAATGAGCACATGCAAATATTGTAACGGTCATGATGACTTTCAACGAGATGAACAAATACAAGAGAAAAAGTACAACAGGACAAGAATGACAGAAAAGATGGAAATGGAAGAAAACTGAAAACATCAAAGACACAGCCACAAAAATGAAAATGGCACAAAAAGACTAAAGACTAAAATGGTGTAAAAGATGCAAAAGTTGGAAAAAAAAGACATGAACACAGGTGACATAAAACACAAAAACAATGTGAAAAAACAAAACAAACTAAAAGAAACAAAATAATGAAAAGGATGTAAAAGATGCATAAAAGACATAGAAACACGAGATGCAAAAAAGAAAAACTTAAGGCACAAAAGACAAAAAAGATTCAAATGTTGTAAAAGATTCAAAAATGAAAGCTGAAATTGAAAAACCAAATTTGCCAAAACAATGTGAAAGTGCCTAAAAAAAAGTTAAACACAGGAGCAAAAAAGACATAGAGATGAAAATTATTTAAAAGATGCAATAAGCGTTAAAAACAAATTAAAATATGTAAAATTACTGAAACAAAGCTGCAAAAGGACAAAGTCAAATGATGTTAAAAGACAAGAATCACATAAGACAAAAAACAACAGCAGAAAAGAAACAAGGGTGTAAAAGATAAAAATAAAAAAAAACATCACACACAAAAAAGATGCAAAAGACAAACAACATGAAAAAATGTAAAAGTGGCACAAAGATGTGTTAACCACAGGAGACATAAAGGACGAAAAGAGGAATCACTAAACAATGTAAAAGCTGCCAAAAGACAAATATGAAGTGAATGAAATGAAAATGAAAAAGTAGTAGTACTACTTTACAGACAAAATGGATAAAAAATGATGTGAAAGATACAGGCAAAAAAGTAGCAAAAAAAAACCTAAATATTATGTAAAAGATGCCAGAAGACACAATTCAGAAAATACAAAGAGATGTCAACAACATAAAAGAGACAAAAAGATAAGAATGGCTAAATGCAAAAATAGAAAAATGACAAGAATTATGTTAAAAAGCCAATGAACAAAACATTATAACAGTGTAAAAGATAAAAAAAAAAGATCCAAAGAGCAGTAAAAGACAGAAATGACACTGGGTTTAACAAAATGATGTTTGTGAAAAATGAATAAAATATGATTTCTGATCATTACACAGACAAATATGTACATCATTAAATATTATACATGTGTCATGATAATATTATGGATTTGTCGCCCAGCTCTGAGTCAGATTTAGTTAATATGTACCGTACTCCTTTGACTCCACAACAACGTCCAGTGTAAGACAACTGAGACAAGAAGCCACGGTGCTGCTCAGACTAAAACACCCCAGTGAAAATGTGATTCCGTTTGACCTGCTGAGCTGTGAAGGAGTGGAAATCCCTGGCAATGTGATTTTTCTTTTTCTGTTTGCATCAAATCACGGTGCCAGGAACCCTCCCCACCACAGCTGGACACATTCTCTGCCCTCTTTGTGACTTCTTCATCCCCCCCTCCTCATCTTCCTCTTCCTCCTAGGCTCCAGATGCAGATTCATGTGGAACAGCTGTGCAGCACCTGTGTCCTGATAGAAAAAACACAGATACAGGGTGTGTTAGTGCTCACGTGGAAAGAAAAACCTTAACCGTTTATAGGCCAGTGTGATAAAATGAGAACTAGTAAAGATGCATCTGAGTGGATGCAGACCCTGCATGCACCTCCCATCACCCTGGATGCACAAACAGGAGATGAAGCATGAATAACCTCACCTTAAACAAGCAAAGAATCAAATTGAATAAAACATTACTGAGCTTCATCACAGACAATTGTACTTGTTATGGCAGAATATGCACAGATTGGCTACTTTAATTCATCACAACTGCATTCCAATCATCTTAGCCCCTGGGCATGATTTTTAAAGAGTATTTTGAAGCTTAACACTAGTAAATAGTCATGGAAATCCCCACCCAGTTTTGAAATTATATGGGACCTTGACCTTTTTCCCTGAAAGGTCGCAGTATGTTTTGAATCATCATAGTCATGGAAATGTCAGACTTTAAACAAGAAGCCATGAAAAGGCAAATCCAGCACCCAGATTTGAAATTTATCATGACCTTAAGCTAATTCCTTGAAGATCACAGCATATTTGGAATCAGCATAGTCATTAACCCACAGGTAGATATTTTCAACCTGACTTCTTCTTCTTCTTCTCCTTTCGGCTGCTCCCCTCAGGGGTCGCCACAGCGAAATACCAATGATATTTTCAACCTGACTATAATAGCTAAAAATGTATGTAGGTAAAAGTGCAATAATTTCAGATGCTACCAGGCTTTAGGGAGTCTAATTTACCACATATTAAAATTTGATGCATCTAGCTATACTAATTGTTGGTATTGTAAGTTGAAATAGGTTTGTGCACTTAATACTGTGATGTAATGAACATGCAAATTAGGAGGTGGTTGCCAAAGTAACCCTTCCGTTTATGCTATATTTCCTCTTCTACTGTATATTGGGGAAAGTAATTTCTTTTCTTTAATTACTTTTTAACATTGTCCATTAACACTAAAGACATCCGGAATGTGAAAGAGCACATACGGAATTATGTAATAAACAACAAACTGTCAAACAACCCAGAACATGTTTTATATTTTAGATGGTCCAAAGTAGACACATGGAGCTTTGATAGTTTTACACACTCAAGACATTTTCTCATCAGGTAACTGAATGTTTCTTGTCATAATATGAATTTGTACGGTAGTTGTAGTGGCACTAACAGGGCTCTTGGCTCGGTACCCACCCTCCATCTGCACAAGACTGACACTCTAAAATGCCTTGAGTGCGCAAATTTGTCATCAGAGCTAAATGTGTCTACTTTGGAGAACCTAAAATAAAAACATATTCTGGATTGTGTAACACTTTTTGTGTAATAAGTAATTCCATACATTTTCTTTCTATTAATACTTGATGTCTTCAGCATTAATGGACAATGCTGAAAATAATAAAATTTTATTATTTTCATGGCATAGTTGATTTGTTCCAAACCCATTTAGGGAAACACACATAATGTACATTCTGCTCATTATTTTTATTTAGATCAGCTTTACTTTTCTGCTGAGACAAGTCAAACAGTGGTATCCATGTTGCCCACAGTGGATTTTTTCCACAGCAGACCACAGGCCCAGGTGGTTAGCGCAGCTGTGAGGATACATGGAGGGACAGTCCTTGGGACTGGTGTTGCCTGGTTGTGTGGCCAGGAGACGACCGCTGGAATGGAGGTGGCATATGAAAGCAGTAAAGTGCCAAATGTTTGTCTGACCAGTATTAATAATAAAAGTCTTACAACCTCCCAGGTGCACGAGCTCATGCACTTGTATTGCACATGAGTGGAAGTGAGAACAGTCGTAGTATTACTGGTAGAAAAGCATACAGTATTTGACTCATTTACAAGTAAGAAAGCAACTACAATTATTACAGTGAATGTGAATTAAATATTGTCTTTAATATTTTGTACTGTAGGACTCACAGTTGTCATGGTAGTATGTCTTACGTTTAGTTCCTTTTTTACAGATGTTGAAGGAATCTGAAATGCAGGCAGTCTCATCTCATCTAGCTAGCCCCCTAGTACGATATTCAACTACTGTATATCTGTGCAGGTAAAACAAGTAATGGCTTACAATCTTGCAGTGCACAGAGCATAATCCATTCATTTTTTTTTCATGTGAGCGCAGTTAAGAACAGACACTTGCATGTGCTATTATTTACAGAGATCAATACCAAACAATTGGCTACTAGCTAGTAAAAAAAACCTCTTAGGCTGCACCTTAAACGGCATAGGCATGTTGATTGACGGTGTGTCCGAGCCCCGTTCATCTTCCATATGCAAGTCCATTTGTGGATCAGAGGAAACAAGCAGCAATGCTAATATGGCAGCATGCAGAGGCTTCTAACTGAGCTTCCAAGCAGCTTCAGAGGACTTCACACTTCACAGAGGGTTTGTCCATATTTATATAGTCTGTGGTACTGTCTTTTAGCAGAATAAGTTTAAGGCCAAACTGCATGACGTCATATTTGAAAGGGAGCCACTCTGTTTAACATGTATCTGAAACCCAATCTAAGCTAAACCAGTTTAAACAGCTCAAAAGGAACCCTAAACCTACCGCCCGTGGATGATGATTAGTGTGTAGGACAGTACAAAATCAACCTGATCAACTGATCTGTAATGCACTTCAAACTCCATCTTCAAAATGGAAGATGATCCACCAGGTCTGTGCAACAAAACACCTTCAGTGAGTGGGATGTGCGGAGTGAGTGCGCACAGCTCAGCAGGAAGCAGCAGATGTGGAGTCTAGTCGAAACATGCAGAACCAACTACCTACTTAGTTTATTTAAAACAATTCAGGGGCAAAAAATGAAAACAGAAGTTGTTTGGGGAATGGCAAAGGTAATCCAAACTGTCTGCTGATCCTTTTACTATAAATGGTCAATCGAGAAGAACAGACAGCATATGCCCATCTGTCATGTTTGTGTATATAATGGAATTGTTTTGTTCCATCTGACTCTTATTTAAAAGGGGGCGGGGGGGTCACATGGGGCCATCTGATATGTTTTTTTTCCCACTTACATTGCGGAGTGGAAAACAAACGACTCCTTCTTTCATGTTTTTGCATTTTTTTAGCATCTTGCTTCATGCTAATTTATATCACCATCCTGTGTGTCATTATGTTTTGTTTACGCAGTTTGTACATTGAAAATTCCAGATCCACCCTGGTGCAGAGGGAATAGTGGTGAGGAAGAAGAGGAGGTGAGGGCTGACTCAGACTCTAGTCTCTCCTTGATTGCTTTTCTCGCAGCATCCTTGGTGCAACTTTATATTCAGTTTGGAAGACGGAGATTAGAGCTTCATCTCAGGTTACTGCTTTTACATTCAGCATAAAGTTGGGACACTCACAGTGCCTGCAACATTCTAATACAACACCCGTGACAATTCAACTACAGAGGATCGACAGAAGTCACTATGAAGCTGAACAAGCTGCCTTGTTTCCTTTCGAAATCTTATCTTGATTTGTCACCTGATCTGTGATAAGACACAGATTCTAGAGTACAGTGGAACCCCGAATAACGAATTTAATCTGTTCCAGTGTCATGATGATCAGCTGATAAGCGGCACGTCACAACGGTCAGGTGACACTTCTGAGGAGGACTGCAAGTGTCTGTCAGAACATGTTAAGGTAAAAAGAAATATCTCCCACTCATATTACATACATACCAGAAAAGTTCTGCCTCACGTTAGTGTATGATAAACGTACACTAAAGAGGCACAAAAATAGAGCATAACTCATGTAGCACTTGCAAAGTCTGAAGTTCACATGGTCAAGCATTTCTTGTCTGGTTTGCAGCTGTGCCATTTACATGGATGCAAATTGATGCTAATTATGGAACATTCATACATATGTCACAAAATCCTCCCCGTTCTGTGCAAATAGGCCGCAGTGCTAAAAGCGTCTAATTCAGAAAAACATTGTACCTAACACAAATTATGCAAGACGATATCGCACTTTATCTGCACAAACTGACGTGTCACTCTCCGCCTCTGCCTGTCTCTGTAGGGAGGCAATGAAAGTGAAGAAAACAGTCAAGAAAATAATAAGAAGGATGGGTCACATTTATATAGCACTTTTCAGGTCACCGAAGTGCTTCCACTGAATTCATCATTTGTTCACGCCACACTCACATACTGTACAGGTGGTGGCAAACTACATCCGTAGCCACAGATGCACTGGGGCAGACTGACAGAGATGTGGCTGCTGATCCGCACCAACAGTCGCTACGACCACCTCCAAACATTCATTACATCCATACAAGGTGAGGTAGATGAAGTGTCTTACTCAAGGACACAACAACGATGGGATGGCTCGGGGCGCAAACCTAAAGCCCTCAGTTATTGGTTGTTTGTCAGGATTCAGCAGCGCTGTACTTCACTGAGCACATGCACAAAACACGAAGGACGGCTTGTGGGTCAAAGTTTGTGTGTGTGTGTGTATGTGTGTGTTGTTCATTTACAAGGGTGTTGCTTTTGCTTGGACACATTTCTAGTCGGATCTCAGGATCACCTGCATGCAATATTGTCAGTGTCCTGATGAACTGTTGCATGGATCAGTTCGTGTCTTTACTGCTCAAGTCTATGAAGAAAATGAGAATGACAAAGTAGGGAGGAATAAAAAATTAGCTTCAAAATGAACAAAATGAGCAACAAAGTGAACAAAAGTGAACAAAATAATCAAAAAATTGAATCAAAGTAAACAAAATAATCAGGAATGTGACCAAAATGAACAAAATGTACAAAGCAGCAAAGAAAATGAACAAAGTAAGCAACAAAATGATGAAAAATGACCAAAACATCAAGAAATTTAATCAAAGTAAACAAATAGTCAAGAACGTGAACAAAATATACAATAAAATGAACAAAACCGTTTCTTAAAATGAACAAAATACGCAACAAAAAGAACAAAACAATCCGAATAAACAAGAGAATGAAACAAAAATGAATGAAATAGTCAAGAAAACTAACAAAATAAGCAGCAAAATGAACAAAACATTCAAAATAAACAACAAAAATGCACAAATGTTAATTATTTGTGTAAAGTAAAAATACAAAAATGCTCCTACATCTTAAATTACTATCTACATTTACAATCTACTACTACAAACACAACAGAAACAGAGAAAAACGAACAATCATCAACAGTCATGAAGATGAACTATGAATTAAAAACAGAACAAATAAAATAATCAAAGAAATAAAAAATAATCAAAATGCCTAAAACATGCAAAATAATGGTTGTGTGTGAGCAGTAGTGGGGTGTGTGTGACTGAGGGATTGGTTAGTGTGTGTCAGTGTTTGTCTGTTGGGTGTGAGGACACGCTACGACACACATCAACAAAGTGACTTTATCGCCAGTTTGCTGAATGGTGTGATTAGGTGTCACATTTTTGGCCAGTACAGTGAATTATACTTTCTCAAAGAGCGGTTCAACGACTAAAAGATAATGAATCATGGGGTGGGG